>CABFVX010003539.1:73377-83478 GCA_902151425.1 Timema shepardi | reverse complement strand
TTTCCTGGTGAGTTTTGATAGAACAAAATCTAGGTTGGGATATTAGACAGGATTGATCGAATTTCTTCAAAAGGCAGCCATTGGCAGCAATTTAAAGTGTGAACTGTTTTCTTCTTTTCATTGTAAAAGCCATATTTTGTTCATCCGCTTTTATATGTCTTTCCACCTTTACTGTACCTTATTATGCCTTTAATGATGATGATGATGATGATGATGATGATGATAATGATGATAATAATATATTAAGGTAATTATTATTATTATTATTATTATTATTATTAATAATTATATTATCATCAATTAATAAAGTTATTACAATTTTTAAACATATATTTTATTCATTGTAAAAACAATGAATATATTCAGATATTCTGATATCAAAGTTATTTTTTGAATCATTATTTTTAATACCTTTATATTCGTTTTTGTAAAACAATACATTTTGATGAAAAAATTATGTTTGCATAGTAAAGAATTAAAAATATGTGTTTGTTTGACCCAGGTTTGTCTCAGCTCTGCCTTCAAGACTTATGAGAGAGAAACTAGGAACATGTATACAAATCAAAACAGGATAAATGTAATGAATGATTACACGTTAGGCTAGAAGAATACCCTTATGAGGCAGTAGTAAGTTCCGACAGGTGATAACAGTGTAGTGCAAGCTGGGTTTCATTTTATTGTTATTTTTGTTTCTATTATTCTTGCTTAATGTTTCTTTAATACATGTATATAGTAAGGAAGTTACTAGAGCTAGTAACCACGAATGTGTTAAAACTATTTAAACTACTCACAGCAATGTCCTTGCTCCAGACAACAGAGTGGCTCATGGAGTCCCAGAGGTGCACCAGCCGATCGTGACCAGCGGTAAGAAATTGCGGAAGAGACGGATGAACCGCCAACCCCCACAGCTCATCCGTGTGTCCCAGTACAGTGGGGCTAAGCCCCACCTCCAGACTGCCAATCAGGATACAGTTCTTCGTGGTGCCTACCAAAAGCTGTGACCCTCGACCCTCCGACACAACACGCACAGACCCAAGGTGCTCTGGAACCTACAACAAGTATAACCTGACTGCATCACCATTAATATGATTAGCATTGTTACTATGAATATTGTATTACATTTATTTTAATTGTGTGTATTATATTGTCAGCAATTTTGGCAGATAAATCTAATCAAATAAAAAAGAGGTGAGGAAGGGTTTTTAATTAATTGAAACAAATTCCCCTCGGGAAGAATTGAAAACATTCTTCAGTGCCGACTTAACGCTGGCCTTTGATATCAGAATTGGGTATACAATTTGTGGAGTCAACCCCATCAGTTAAACTTGCGTAATTTGAGAAATGTCAAAGTAAATCTTCCAGAATAAAAAAATGCTTCCCTTTCTCTTTAATATAAAACACCTTAGCACCTCCTCAAACTAACATTGGTCTAAAAAGCAGCCACTACTAAGTGTAACAGGAATAATCTAGATATGAGTTGAACACATTTATGAATTCAAAAAACAATTTTACTTACAAATTCTAGAATCAAGGGATTCAAGTGAGTCACTTTTCTCACTTTTGCCCACTTTTTCCTGCATGCCATTTTTATTAACTGTTTTGAAGAAAACTCAATTCAAGTCACTTTTTATGACAAATTAAAGCTTATGTTTTTGTATTTCAAGTATTTTTTCTAAGGAAGACTACCTTAATTTAGTAACTTTAATTATAGCTTAGTTGTCAAATTACAGAGCTACAAACAAGGTACACATAAAAGACATCTACGATACTTAGGAGAAATTAAATTATAAAAATAGCCTGGCAAATTAATGCATTAAAAAATAAAAAGATATTTTTTAAAGAAAATTACAGAAGATAGAAAAGGTTTCTTGACACAAGATGAGCTAAAACAGAAGGGAAAAATTTAAGATGCAGAAAAATGCAGGAGTACAAATAAATTGTTTACAGAAGCAAATGAATGAAAAGGCTTTGCAAAAGAAAAATTTCCAGATAAGTGTTTGCAAGTATACCTGCTAAAAGAGAGATAAATGTATAGATGAAACAAACCTTCAAAAAGAAAATTTAAAAACGCAAAATGTACTTAATAATCTCAATCTTTGATTTACTTACTTACTCTATTGCATTATATAAACCTAAAATATATAACCATTTTATTTTGTAAATCCTTTTAACATTAAGTTGAACATTGATCTTAACTGGCCTATTTGATAGAAACCTAATTTTTACCTTCCCCTCACCCCCAAATATGTGCACACATTCTTGTCAATTTTAGTCACTTTTAAGACACTTTTTTACTTGTTCTGGGTCACTTTTCTCACTTATTTGAAGACACCTTGGTATTTAAATCCCTACAAAATCTAATCTTCAACACAGTAAACATGAAATTTACTTTTATATTTTAATTCGAAATTTTCTATAGAAAATGTAAACAGTAACTAAATGCTAACATTCTTTATAAATTCATTTATTATAACATTTACTTTACATTCATTATTGTTTCCAGCCTGTGGTAGTTTTTCATTCAAGCCATATATTTTCCACTACTGGCTTACTAGGCTTGTCATAGTCATTACAACGTTAATTCATTAATTAGGTGGTAAATTAATGATCTGAGGTCTTGTTAAATTTGCCCTGTAATTATAAGAGGTGAAAACACCAATAATAAATATTAAATACCTAAAACAAATTCCAATTTAATTTTATTACTTTTTTTAAAATATTTTAAAATATTGAATTTTATATTTTCTTGATCTCCAATAGCCTACAGGATTTGAGAAACATAGAATAAACCATTTTAGCAATTTACATAACTGTTTACATTTAGTGTTTTACTTTATATTTATTACAAATTCATCTTAATTTTTTCAATTTGATCTCAAAAACAACAGTGGCAACAGTGGATTACCTGAGTTTCAAGACCTGTATCATTGAACTGTGCATCATATTGTTTGAGGCGGCCATCTTTTCCTCCTCCTGTGATAATCTGGCCCTCTTTCATCACACATACAGAGAACACGGAGCCTTCGTGCACATTTTTAATTAACTTGGAGATTGTGTTGGTTCCTAAAATGTAAAAAGTTAACATTTTATTTTAAGAATGGAGAACTAGATAGCGTAAATGCCAAATATACACGTCTTAAAAAAATAGGTTATATTAGCATACAACTTACAAACATGATCTAATCTAGGAAACTTTACCAGTCCTGACACCAAGATATTCACTAATTGGATAATAGGACCAAAACCCTTATACAGATAGTAAATATTTTCATCTGCACCTCCTGGAATCAAACAAGGATCTACAAGACTTGTCGAGCATTCAAACAACGTAGCTATGAATATAAACTTTCATTGTGGTCAAATGATATTTAGTATTGGTTGTGTAGCTTAAATGTTGACTTACCATAACTGATGCTACTAACCTTGTCATTCTACTATATTATATTATATTTGGAAGAAGGTACAGGAAAGGTGGGTAGAAACTTATAAAAAATATATATATATTACTTTTACAATGAAAAGAACACAGTTCACACTTTACATGACATCAATGCGAAGTGTAAACAGTTTTTTTTGTGTTTTTTTCATTGTTAAAGCCATATTGTGTTTGTCCTCTTTTATATATTTCTATTAACCTTTCCTGTACCTTCTTCCAAATATAATACAATCACCTCATAGAGGGAAGAAGTTTCTCTTATAGAGACATTCTATTATATTGTACGATATTTTGGTAGTCCAATCAGTGGTTTCTGTCACATAAAAGCACATCCACACATCAACATCCAGGGTAATTTTATAATTTTAAATAGGTAACTAACATTTAAATACATGCAATAGTTTATTACTCTAAATAGTCAAGTTCTTATAAGGCGATAATGGTGTAATGTTGGGCAAATGACTCGTTATCAGGTTTCCGAGAAATGTTCCAGTGTTCGTACATTACACTTAGGGCCGGTCTTATGGATAAATATTGATATCGGAAGGTTAAAGTTAAACAAAATAATTTTAAAATTAAAAGCCTAGGACTTATAATCCAACCAGTTTAACATTATTATAAAGGTACCCTAAACAAACATAAAAATGTATGTGCACATGCATGTTTAAGTGCATACATAATTTAAAATACCAGTTTATAAGCCTTTGTGGTCTATTAGTCAAGAGTTCCTGGCTACAGATCCAGAAGTCCTCAACGCTTACAAAATGTATCTGTGAAGCAGTGCGTCTGGAACGGGGTCAGACTCAGTCTAATGAGGACAAATGAGGAGCTACTTCAATAAAGTAGCAGCTCCAGTCTAGAAAACTGAGATTAGCGTCCTGACCCCATGACATGCTTTATCCACACATGTTGGCACTATCAATGCTAACGACGGTGACCGCTCGATTGGTATAGCTTGCGTGTGGTCTCACGCCATAAAGTTTTATTTATTAATTACCATACATTAAGTATGGTTATAATCTTTACCTAATAAAACTATTTTGGTGTTTAATAACATTTTCTCCATTGCAATTTGGTGAACATCCATTGTGAATTACATGAACCACCACAGAGATCATTAAATTACTCTTGGAGCAGAGTAAAGTAAAAACAAATCACACAAGTAAATGTGATAAAGGTTGTTCCTATGGAAATCAGTACATACAATGAAAGATTAAGACTTTTTATAAATAAATAAAGAACACCAAATGTAAAAAATTAGAGGATAACAAAGACCCCAAAACCCACCAAGAAATTTTAAGACCAAAAGTTCTCATTTAGAACATAGTGAAGTAATTTTTGGACTTTAGGACCTTTTTTTTGCCAGCTTTCCATATTTATTGATATTATCTATAAAAGTAGAAATTAAAAAGTTAAGATCACTAAAGAAAGAATCTAGCACAAGCTCTTCTAGCTTGGAACAATTTTCCCTCGACTCAGTAATAAATAGCTAAAGATAATAATATTTTTGCAGAAAGTTTATAATAGTACACTAAGAGAAAAGAAGGAAAGAAAAGTAAACCTACCTCTGCCCCAAATGATAACGTTGCCATTCGAGTCTCCAGAGATGACATCACCGGTCTCGGTGAAAGCGAGACAGGTGACATACTTGGGCTTATCTCTGCTCTCAAATACACCCATGCGCTTGTACAAGGTGCCCCCTGCATCCAGGGTCCAGAAACTAATGTGGGACTTGCCGCAAGTCACAACGCAGGTGCGGTCCAGCGGGTGGAACTCCGCTGCCACCACTGTGTCTGATGAACACTGTGGGAACAAGGCGTTACCATAGGGCTTTTGGTATTTATGTTTAGTATAATAAGTTACTATTGCGTGTAACCTCATCATAATCAATTGTTTACAGTCTGTAGTCGGGTCAGTTTAGTAAAATGCTTCCATTTCCTCTAACCTTCTACCATTATTCCTCCTTTAATCTCTCTCATTCTTCTCCAATCACTTGAACACTTTTTGTTATCTTTTTCCCCACATACATTTCCAACATTTTCTTTGGCATCTTCTCATTTTCCATTCTCAGTCCATGACCTTAACATATCAGCCTTGCTCCAGAACTGTTTAATATACTCCCTGTACTCCTACTCTTTCCCCGATACCTTCATTCCTAATCTTGTTTCTCCTCGTGACAGCTAGCATGATCCTCACAACCTTCATTCCTAATCTTGTTTCTCCTCGTGACAGCTAGCATGATCCTCACAACCTTCATTCCTATGACCTCCCCTTTCCATGTCTCTCTTACATGCATTGCCCATGTTTCTGCTGCATGTGTGACAAAGGGGTACAAAGTATGTGCTATATAATATTTCCTTACACTTCAAGGGTATCATGTGAGGATGAAAATCAAATGGGTTCAATATATTTCAAGGATGAATGACCATTATTACCTCAAAATATTTATAAAACACCCTGGAGAAAAAGAAAACATTGCAGATAGGTAAAACAACTTTTAGATAACCTAAAGTCAAAACAGATCATCGTAATCAAGCTTGTGATTGGTTTTCCGCAACTTTACACTTTTAAGGTGTCGTTAAGTATCATGTATTAACTTATTATCAAGTTACGCAGTAAAAAAAATTATGTGTATTTTTATAGATGTAGATGTAGATCATTGCATCAAAATCACATGACATTTCACTGTGTAGCCTCTTGATAGATAATAATTAATGATAGGCCTACATTTAAAAGCACATCTATGTGCCTCATTCATTTCTGAAGTTTTAAGTCTTTAACAGTTGATAGGTAGCTCTAACATTATTTTAAACTAAATTACTATAAATATTTGAGAACATGTAACTTGTAATGTTCAATGACATGGTATTATGCTTTCATCAAATTTGTAGCTATTTGAAACAGTTCAGGTTGAGGAAAGTTTTGCTCTTTACATTCAATAAAAATTATTCTGAAAGTTAAACAAATTTTTGGTTTAAATAATAAATATCAATTTAATTTACTTAATCTAAGATAGGCACCATATTCACTTTGTTTGAATATTGGTTTAAAAATAGGAATTTAAGTAATCTAATCAGTTGATGGTTTTGATAATATAAAAATAAGATACCAGGGGAAAATAACTATGTAAATAATTATGATTGTGTGTTAAGTGTGCAAACCTTGTTCTCATGGTTTGAATTCTTTATTCACTCAATTTTCACCTATTTAGTTAATCTTTCCTTGTTTTTATCAATTTCCGCTATTGTACAATCAATCATTTAGCCACTAGCCAATAGCATGTTCGATATGCACTAAGTCTGAAGCCATAGGGGCCAGGCCCCACCTTTTCCAAAAAATGTTAAAATCATTCTCTTTTTCCGTCTTTTTTATTCTATAAAATATTTTGGGAAAACTTGAAAAAAGTGGAACACCATTTTCTACACGCAGTGAATTACTGGATTGGTTATACAGTATTCCAATCAAAGTTATTAATTCCTTTCTCTAAACGTCACGCGAGGACTCTACCAGTGTTCTAGTGAATGAATATAGAAGCTGAGCAGGGCCAACTTTGACATGAACTCTCAGAGAAGCTACACCCAGTGTGAGCTGTCTCACCACGTCAATCCCCCTAACATTCCAGTGCCAACTTTACACAAGAAAATGGGGTCAGCCTGAGTGGGCCCGCTATACAATAAAAGTGGTCTATAGTTTGTTTTTGCGTTTATGTGTCTGTGTTTTAGTGTGATAATGTGATAAGACCTAAGATGTAAGATGATGCTTGAAGTTGATTGATTAAAAAGAATAAAGTATATCCTTTATTAAAAATGTCATCTTATTCATTAAAACTGCAAGTAAAACTGGAAATTAAACAGTTAGGAGCACATCAGCCTAATGACTTTACATTTATGCAGTTGGATGAAACAAAAAAAGAACTTATTCTAACACTTTGTTTGGCAAACAAATGTGGTTAACTACAAGTGAAGAAAAACCAGGGCTTATTTTGTTTTTATTGTCTACTATTTGGTGGTGAGGGTATTAAACAGTGGTAGGCTGTAAGAATATTTAGCATTTATGTAAAATGATTAAAAACATGAGGAATATGTAATTCATTTGGAATATTAATCTAAGTTTAAAACATTCGGAACAGTAAATATTGCATCACAGATAGATTCCGTGGTCAAAATTGCAGTTCAAAGACACAAATGACATGTGTAAAAATAGGAATATAATAGGCAGATTAAGAGAGTGCTTAAAATACTGTGGTACTCATGAACTGTCATTAAGAGACAGACGTGCCCAACTTTTGTACAAGTAATGTCATCCATCACTTTAAGTTTAATTCAAAACTTGTATTCTTTTATTCTTTTTGTTTGTAGATTTGTTTAGTGATTTTGTAATTTTAGAAATTTTTAAAAAATCAGGAAAACTTAATTTAATTTAATATTTAAACACGTGGTGAGAAAAAAATCATTACCAGTAATATTGACGTGGCCCCACTAAAAATAAAGATCACGCTCCACCACTGCACTAAGTATTTTGGATGGTGCAGTAAAGAAGTTGTGTTATTGTCAAACATACCTTGGTCTCTGTAATCTTCTGTCCTCTTTCTCCCTTCTGCCAGTCCCAGATGGAAATGTTGTGGTCAGGCGCTTCATCCACTGCGCACAGTAGCGTGCCTCCGTCCTGTGGCAACAACACAACATAGCTATGGAAACAAAACTTGGTTTAAAATATATAAAGTTTGGTACATTCCCTTTTACTTTGTCAATTCAATAATTTAATGTCTGTACAAGCTATTTGAGGATTATCTTAGGTTACAGGTTTATTTTATCACCATTTTGAAGAGCGGAAAATAACCACTTGATGAGAGTAAAGCAAACAAATTTGAAATGGATACATTTTTGGTCCTTGTTGGGAATCAAATCTATGACTTCAAGATATATTTTTGTAATATTTGAAGTATATGACTTGCACTTTCAGAACCGACCTACAGTATTATGTAAGCACACGACTTAAACAACTGGTTTAAATCTATAACAGAGACAACACCCGTCCCCGGGATGTTAATTCATCACTTTGAAAAAATAAACCCACATTTCACAAATGATAAATTTTTCAGCCATACCAGGAATTAAACCAGGGATCCTTTTATCAGGCAGAAATGTGTAGTTAAATGCTCTATTGACCTATTGAAGTGCCAGACTATGTTAAGATTTAACACTTAACCATTATTTGATACTATAATAGTTTTTGGTAAGAATATAAATACAATGTTTACCTAGTTTGATGAAAGTAAGTGTACCTAGCACAGTCTAATTTTTTGTAGTAAACATTACATTAGATAACATTTACATTATTAGTTTTGTTTTAAATGCAATCATATCTTTCAAAAGTGACAGCTGCAGATCACATGACAAGAAGTATGAATACGTGAAAGTAGATCTAGTAACTTTTATAGCTGTCACATAAGGCCCCTCATATGAAAATTGGACCCTGAATAAACAACTATTACTATTTTAATCAATTGATATTAACTTATTTTATTTTTAATTTGTTAATTTCCATTTCATTTCAACGCCATACCAAGGGTGTGTATTTTAGGGGTTCAAACGTACCCTTAATAAACTTATTATTAATAGTATATCTTTGTATTCTTTCTCAATGATTAGGCTATAAATTCAACTTACACCTTAAATAAGATCTTTTTTTTAAATTACACTCACTATTAAAGAATGCTCGACTTATTCTACTGGCGGACTTCATGAGTCAAAGTAGATGCTTTATAGTAAATATAAATCTTGAACTATTTAAGATAAGGGACTAGGATGTGTAGAGTTCAACCATTGAAAATTAAGTCCTAGCTATAAGTACTAACATCTCACCTATTTCTGCCAATTAACACTTTATTCATAATTCTATTTAGTATGTTTAAATGAGAATGTCAACAACTTACGGCCTTAGAGAAGGAGAGACAACAAATGGACCGCTCAAACTCACCGATGCCGATAACACTGAGCGTGTGGAGACTGACAGAGTTCCACACACGAATATGTGGCTGTAAAGAGACATAAAAATATCAGTTACCATTTAGCACACCTACTGTTGTTACAACAAATGGTTTTATTAACAAGTTCGAACAAATTTGATATGTGAATGATTGACAATTTTAAACAACCTATGTAATATACTTTACAGATACACAATACAACTACTCCTTAGTCGTTAAGCTACTACTACAAACTAATGTTATGGTGTATTTTGTATATAACAATACATTTCAATAGCTAAAATAAATTGGAACATCACTTGAATATAATAAACTATCTATTAATAAGTACCTAATAACTTAATATATTAGATTAATATAAATATAATTTTATATTTTATATTCATAATGATCATCATCAACTGTTTCTAGTTTGTGACTGGGTCAGTTTAGTAAAATACCTCAATCTTCCTCTATCCATCCTCCATTATTCTCCTCCAATATCTTTCCTTGTGGGTTTTTTCCTACATATTTAATCTCTATAATTATTTTTGGCGTCCTTTCCTTTTCCATCCTCATTACCATCTCAGCCTTACTTCCTCTACCATTTCATTTACTCCCTCTACCACCAATATTTCTCAATGTATTTTATGCTATCATTATGAAGAGAATTAAATAATTTTAATAAAAGGGGGGG
>CABFVX010003539.1:45986-73261 GCA_902151425.1 Timema shepardi | reverse complement strand
GGGGGTGAAAAAAATTATACTCAACAGAAAGGGCACTCCTGGAAGTATGTGCACAGGCTTTGTTTAAATGTCTAGTAAAATATATTTACTTTTTAATATAATAGCATGATGTAGTACTCTAGTTTTAAAATACACAGAGTGTATGTATTATAAATTAAATATAGAGTTGAGCAGCAAAGAATGCTCATAATGTTAAAACTAGCTTACACAACAAAAGCGTTCTTTTGGAGCATGTAAAAAAGTGAATTAATAAATACAATGACCCAACAGAACCTCAGCTCATTCATGATTTTGTTTACAATTTCCTCAATACCCCTTCACTAAATCATATCTTTGGGGGGCATTCCGTATTATGTAAGCCCCAGTACCAAGTGCTGTGCACACATGTAAAATACAACCCTGTGAGTCCCCCTAGTGAGGAACGTTGGATCAATTTAGAATTATGATACTCATATATCTGTTTAAAATATGGTAATATTTATTGGTTTAAAACAAATGTGGAAAGAAATTTAAAAGTTTTTTTATGTTATATTCTAAAATAAAACAATTAGATCTGCAGCTTCATCCCCTTACCAAACATTTAATCATTTTTTGTTTAACATTTTGTTTTATTTATCAATTAATATTTACTATTATGAAAAAGAAGCAGTAATAAACAAAATACCAACCATGTACTTAGTTACTTAAAAACTGGACAGTTTTATTTTTTTTTTTAAACACACATCAGGAAAGTTGGAACAAAGAAGCAAAGAAATTAAAAACACAACACGACTAAACAATGGACTGCACAGAAGCGGTGTTACTGAGAGGCCAATTACCACATGGGTCCTAATCTTGAGGCGTTTTGAGGGCAAAGAAAAACAGCCAAAATCAGAACATTTCATTATATTAAAATTAAAACAACACAAAACACTAAAAGTTGTGGAATGCGGATGTAGGAACAGTGCTGGGTACACTCAAAGGCACAAACCTGAGAGAAAATATGAACTGCATAGAATGTGATGTTGTCTCCATGGTTGGTCTCTTTGAGTGTACAGGTCATATGCAAAGATACCTACAAAGTCCAATAATTTTCTAAAATGTTCACTTTGTCTATTTTTTTTTACGAGAAAACAGATTTTACAACCTGTAATTAAATGTTTTAAAAATGTTACTATTTAACGTTGGACTCTGAAAGAGATTTGTAAATGACCCTCAATGTTTAACAAACACATTTTCAACAAAAATCAACATCATAAGACAAACAAGATTGAGTAAGTTAATGTTCCATCCACCCCAGCTCATTAGCGCTACCAGCTTCTGTTAATAATCACATTATTTACACACGGTGGTAACAGAAGTGTTAGCAGTTATTAGTATAATACATATGCAGTAGTCATCAAAAATGAGTCTTAGAATGTAACTAACTGACTTTTGTATATTTTATGGTTAATATATCAATAAATAAAGTGTAAAACCTACTTCTTAACATGAAAATGAGCATGCCAGAAAATAAATCAGCAGTGGTTTCCAATAACATTTTATTTTGAGGGAGTTGGGAGGGGATGAGGGTCATAAAGGTTTTTATTTACTAGCATCTGGAACTTGCTGACTTTATTCGAGTCTGGATTGAACCTCGGTATCAGGGCCAAGAGCGCAATGATCATAACGGTGAGTTCTCTTAAGTGTAAGAGTGTTTATACCTGCCTTCCTCTACCCATGGCCTACCAATCTTGAGTTTCCCTGAAAGGTTTGTGTCAACATACCTGTCAAGAGCTTCTAAGTTAAACATCAATAAGGAGATGTGAGGGATTAAGAGCCCGAGGGGTTCAAGGAGGACGGATGTCTTCGCATTTCAAGGCCTTCATTTTGTTCTGCTTTTATCCAATAACAGTTTTAAGTCAAAAATAAATGGAAATGTACTCCCAGAGTTGGATTTAGTTGAATTTTTATATTCTTTGATTGAAAAGATGACACCTGGACAGGTGAATTGAGCCTAGTACATTTGGTTTAGTAAGCCAACGTTCCGGCCAGTGAGCTATCCAGCAGTAATCTGATGATCAAGGTCATTCTTCACACATATGGCAGAATGTGTGATAGATATGTGGCTACATATGAGTGATCAATTAAGATCACAAGCTACCAGATAATGCAGCCACCTTTGACTATAACCTACTTCCCTCAAGAAATCAGAACTGAAAACCTTGTTTGGATGTGGAAAGTGAAATATATTTTCATCCTGTTTGAATGTGACAAATGAAATGTATTTCCACAATGGGGACAACACAGTACCTATAACAGACAAGTAGTTTCTAGTAGTTTCTAAAACTCATTCAATGACTAGAGCTTGTATTTTTATAACAAAGTTGAGGATTTTGGAGTGTGCACAGTAGAGGAGGCTTTAAATAAAGTTATGTGTGTGTTAGAGCATGAGTCGAGTTAGGTTAAGAAGTCAAACGTGCCACACTGGTGTGAACGTACCCACTGATCCGCCTCGGGTGCAGTCCTATCAGGTGGCGGGTTGAATTTCCACGACTACAGCAAATACCAACATCAACAATACAGTGAATATTAGTAGAACTGTGGGCCAAGCTTTAACCAGGGAGGGTGCTTTTGGATTATTTCTTGTAACTTTTAATGAGAAAACTGTATTTTAAAAGTGATAGGGAAATTTCATCATGACAACAACCGTAAAGATATGTTGCTTATAATAGCTTGTGTCTCTGAACTTAAAAAAACATGATGGCAATAAGTATGGAAATTAATAAATTTAGACATAAATTATGTATAAAACAACCAATAAAATGCAATGCCATACATTTTTTCTAGAAATAAATTGTATTTTTATTTTATTTTGTTTAGCATATAAAATGGTTAATTTGAGGAAACAATTTACAATTTTACACAAATTCATCAATTTATATGGTGGCCATTCAATTCATTTGAATGTTTAATACACTCACTCAAATATATAAATAGTAATGTTTTTTTATGATAAACAAAAAAGCTGTCATAATATTTAAAATATTATATGTGGGTAAATACATCAAATTACTTTTTGAGTCAATATTATTAGAAGAGCCAAACTCAAAGAGATATTTAAGGAAATCCCCTATCATTAATTTATTCAGTATATGTTCTACCTCTAATATCTAAATTCACATTATTCTGCTTAGTACGGTTTTTATTTTTGTTCTTATATAATAAATAATAATTCTGTTTGATTTGTCTCTACTTCCTTTTACCATCATCATCAAGATTATTTTTATTATTACTAATGCCATTTTTATTTTTAATGTATTCAAGAATAGTATAAATTTTATTTTAACACACTAATTTTAGTGTTCTTGTCCTCATACCGTAGTTAAAAGCTCCTTTAAACTCAAAACAATGACATTTCCTTTTTAGTTTGCGTAAAAAAGGAAAATTCCATTTGTCCTAAGTGTGATTATCCTTTATAATGAAAATCTCACCCTCCAAGAGGTTTTAATATGCACTTTGATAAATTAAAATAAAAAATTAAGACTAATGAGCAGACCTATTGAAAAGAAATTGGAATTATTATGACAACACAATAATAAATACAATAAACTTTATGTCCTTGAATTTCCTCCAGCACACCCAAACCTAGCTTAACTAACTACCAGCAATGTTAAACTACAGAAATGCAATATTATTTAACTAATCATGATCATTCAAAGCTTATCTTTGAGACTGTTCAAAATGGCAAAATCGGCCACTTTTTTTTTAATTTGGGCAATAACTACACTTTATATTTCTATAAAATAGGAAAAAATAGATTTGTTTGGATTAAAAAATACAACTAAAATTAAACTGTGTATCTAGCTGGCTCAGTTTAACATACCATATTTCACCGCATAACTGTTACATATTTTATGCCTAATTTTTGTGGAAAAAAGTGTGGTATAGCCACTATGTGAATCTTTAAGCCCGCAAATTTTTTTATTTATATCTACCGATAGTAAAAAAAAAATTCTTTGCACATTACTGTATCGATAGCAGACAATCAGTAGTTTAGCTTGTGCAGGAAGATGCAGGTATTAACATATAATGTGGCTTCTGTTTGGTAGCCTCGGCTGCCTGGCCACTCCTTTTGCTACAAACCACGCAACTAAGCTTTTGGAAATATTCCTATTGACAATGTGCATGTGCCGAGAATTCGATTATGTGGTGAAATATGGCATTGTTTGCTTATAAACATGAACAGCCCTTGTCTGAGCGGCATTATAAACCTTCCAAAATAGTTTGAGCTTTTTATGACGATGATTAGTTGTCTAGGATTACTTCTGAGCTAATGTTTGTTAAGTACTATTTGGCAATGAAAAACTGAAATTTTAAAGCTTAATTATCTCTTTAAGAAAAACCTGTTCACTTTTTTTAGGTATATTTTGTTGTAAAAATAGCATTATATTGAATCCAGCCAAACAAAATATTAATTAGTATGTTAATTCATTCTTTCTTGATCATATTTTCATTTTGGAAGATAACTATATAATCGTAGGAGAAAAAAACAACACATTATGCTTGTACTGTCTAACAACGCTCGCTGAGTAATTATCTTAAATTAGTTATTTAAATATCCATCGTCAGCTCTTCATGCCAAATAGTATGTTTAGTTTTCTAAATTTAAGCTAATTATATTTTCTAAGTATTCTGAGCCAAGTCAAAAATGATGTGAGCCTTTGAAAATCTATTCAAAATCTTACATCTTTCATTCAGACTATTCAAATAACAGCTCAAAATGTGTTTTTTTTGTTTTTTTTAGCATTAGACTAAAACGTAGTTTTAATTGAAAGTTTAAACGTCATTGTTAATGTTTTAATTTCTATATACTTAATCAACAGCAATACACATACTAAAATTAAATTCAACTGCAGCCAAAAGCATCTACTTTACACATTTATAACATTAGCTAAAACATCACCTTACAAATAAATAGCAGTTAAATAAGGTTGGAGCAGTAACTTTTTAAAAAAGTCAGGTTGAAAAGACATTTTATAAGTAGATAAATGATTTGAAAATTAAAATTATGAATTTATAAATGTCACTAAGTCAATATTTCAATAAAAGTGCCAAAAATATGAAATAACTTTTACTTTTTTACATCCATTACTGTTTCCAGCTTGTGGCCTAGGTCAGTTTTTTTTATTCTAGCCATATATTTTACACTACCGGCTTTCTAGGCCTGTCGTAGCTATATGAAATAAATAATTTTTGAATTTTAGATTGATACTGGTATTTCAAGAAGAAGCTGTTTAAATTACAAACTTAGAATAGTACTAATATGGGTTACCGAGGAACAAATTGTTCAAAAATGTTGCAACCACATGGAATAAGAACAAGATTATATTGGTTAACACTCACTCTCCCCTCCCTCCTGTCATGACCGGCCGTCTGTCCGCTCGCCACGATCAATTTGTTGGGGTGAATGGCTATACTGTAATAAAGATGAAACATTACAACCTAAAATAAAACTAACTTTCAATGGTGATTACTACTCCTGACACCCATTCAGAAGACTGAGGTTTGATTCCTTTCCTGGTGTAGGCTCTTTTTTTAATCTATTTTGTATGCAGTGTGATTTTGTGTACTTGTCACAAGCAAAATCTACTGAATTTCCTTGAAATTAACTATTTCCAGCCTTTTCCCAAAGAAAAGGTTGGTATGGTAGCCAACAAACTCTTATCAAATAGTTATTTTATATAAAAAGTTAGCCGGAGAAATAAGGATGAGTGGGTGGAATTTAAAGAGATTGATCAACATTCACAAGAAGTGACAGTGGGATACAAATGTGAAACACCTCTTCATCTACTTTACACTTCCACTCACTCACAATTTGGAATCAAAACTCTGCCTCTAGGGTCGGAAGCAGACAACTAACAGTTTCCTGTTTCATTCACACTTTTTTCAAAATAATAAATAGGAAACATTAAAAAATCAGGTAAAAAAATCTTTGCACTTTTTCAAACAAGAGAAGGTTTTATTTTATTTAACATTCAATTTTCTTTAGTTATGGTACATAAATAAAGTTGCCATTACTAGAACCAACTTTCTGAAGATGCCATTACTAGAACCAACTTTCTGAAGATGCCATTACTAGAACCAACTTTCTGAAGATGCCATGTGGCATACTACTTTCAGAGGAAGATGCCATGTGGCATACTACTCTCAGAGGAAGATGCCATGTGGCATACTACTCCCAGAGGAAGATGCCATGTGGCATACTACTCCCAGAGGAAGATGCCATGTGGCATACTGCACCCAGAGGAAGATGTCATGTGGCATACTGCTCCCAGAGGAAGATGTCATGTGGCATACTACTCCCAGAGGAAGATGTCATGTGGCATACTACTCCCAAAGTAAGATGTCATGTGGCATACTACTCCCAAAGTAAGATGTCATGTGGCATACTACTCCCAAAGTAAGATGTCATGTGGCATACTACTCCCAAAGTAAGATGTCATGTGGCATACTACTCCCAAAGTAAGATGTCATGTGGCATACTACTCCCAAAGTAAGATGTCATGTGGCATACTACTCCCAAAGTAAGATGTCATGTGGCATACTACTCCCAAAGTAAGATGTCATGTGGCATACTACTCCCAAAGTAAGATGTCATGTGGCATACTACTCCCAAAGTAAGATGTCATGTGGCATACTACTCCCAAAGTAAGATGTCATGTGGCATACTACTCCCAAAGTAAGATGTCATGTGGCATACTACTCCCAAAGTAAGATGTCATGTGGCATACTACTCCCAAAGTAAGATGTCATGTGGCATACTACTCCCAAAGTAAGATGTCATGTGGCATACTACTCCCAAAGTAAGATGTCATGTGGCATACTACTCCCAAAGTAAGATGTCATGTGGCATACTACTCCCAAAGTAAGATGTCATGTGGCATACTACTCCCAGAGGAAGATATGCCATGTGGCATACTACTCCCAGAGGAAGATATGCCATGTGGCATACTACTCCCAGAGGAAGAGGCCATGTGGCATACTACTCCCAGAGGAAGATATGCCATGTGGCATACTACTCCCAGAGGAAGATATGCCATGTGGTATACTACTCCCAGAGGAAGATATACCATGTGGCATACTACTCCCAGAGGAAGATATGCCATGTGGCATACTAATGGCGAGGAAGATGCCATGTGGCATACTACTCCCAAAGTAAGATTCCATGTGCCATACTACTCCCGAGGAAGATGCCATGTGGCATTGGAAGATGCCATGTGGCATACTACTCCCAAAGTAAGATGCCATGTGGCATACTACTCCCGAGGAAGATGCCATGTGGCATACTACTCCCAGAGGAAGATATACCATGTGGCATACTACTCCCAGAGGAAGATATGCCATGTGGCATACTACTGGCGAGGAAGATGCCATGTGGCATACTACTCCCAAAGTAAGATTCCATGTGCCATACTACTCCCGAGGAAGATGCCATGTGGCATACTACTCCCAAAGTAAGATGCCATGTGGCATACTACTCCCGAGGAAGATGCCATGTGGCATACTACTGGCGAGGAAGATGCCATGTGGCATACTACTTCCAAGGAAAATGCCATGTGGCATACTAATTCCTGAGGAAGTTTCCAACTGTTATTGAAATGTTTTAAGTGTTTATAAATAAGTGTCAAGGTTTTTAAATTTTATTTGTGCGTAATTTTCCACAAATCTATCCCATTTATCTATAACGGCAACATTTATTTTTCAAGTAAAAATATTTTTCAAGATGACTTTATTTCCAAACTCTCACACTAAGATGAGCCTTCATAGTAGCTCACCATTTGACATCGTCAGTGTGCCCCAGGTAGTGTCTTTGCGACTGCTCCTCCACATTGTAGAGGACCACTGCGGCCGCCACAAAGTACACCATCTCCCCCGTGGGCAACAGGTACAAGTTGGAGCGGCCGTCACGACCACGGTAGCCATAACTATCAGGCGAGTCAAGGGTCCTTGCAACCTCATTGGTAGTTTCACAGGTATATTGTTAGAAATAATTTACACCCGGACTAAAACTGGTTGAGATTTCATCTCAGGTTCATAAGACTACAAGCTGATAACGCAGATATACTGACCTATTTTTAATTACATTATTATTATTATTATTATTATTATTATTGACACCGCGTCTTACTACCCATTCAGGTTATATGCACTTATGCTTATGTGTAATGGTAGGGTGATTGTGAGATGGAGGACCTACTGTTTAACGTGTAATCCGAACCACAACGGAGGCCTGGCATCCCTCAAATTCACAAGTTGTGATTAATACACGTCTTGTCAGAGGGGAAGGAAGGATTTGGCAATCAGATGAATCTGTGTCGGGACCGAGGATTGAACCTCGTGCCCCCAGCACAGAAGTCCGACACCTTACCCCTAGACCACCTTTTTAATAACAGAGTATACAATGTGGTATGTGAGCAGGCAAACTGTTAGTAGGAATAATATACCTGGTAGTTCCTGCCCTTGACCACATGTTTGGGTTGAGAGGCTTAAGATAAACTGCATGAATTTTGTATTCAACTATCTGTTGTTAAATAAATAGATGTCAAGAAGAACAACATAATAACCTTTTCTGTTCAACATTTTACTCAGGAGGGTGGCACAATGTTCCAAAGCCATAGATAGATAAATGAATGTTGGTGGTTCAGGGGGGGGATTCATAAAAGTCCTCTCTGTGGCACATGCTGAAATTCTATCAACATACTGTAGTGAAAATAAACATTTTATGTGAAACCGATTGTGAAAAAGGTGTTTTAACATGATGCCTGTTTATATTTATAATTATTTGTATTCTATCTTGATATACACTCAATATATTAATCTCGATATTTCAAGCTATGTTCAAAAGGGGCTTAAAGATATTCTTTATTAAATTTCATCTATTTTTAGAGAGTGGAGAACAAAATAAAAATAAAGAAACAAAGTATTAAAAATATAATATTCATTTTAATATTTTCTTTCTAGACATATGTATTATTATAATAATACTAGCACCACGTCTTACTACCCGTTCGGGTTATACAATTTAAGTACTAATTATGCTAATGGATTGGGAATTGGGAAGGTTGAATTAGAGGAAGTGAACCCGCATTTTCGTGGAGGGAGAGTGGAAAACCATTTAGGAAAAACCACCCCCAGTTCACCTGACTGAGATTTGAACCTCGATCTCCCCGTCCTCAGCAGTCGAGCTCAACACGACTAGCGCGTTAGCCAACTACGCCAGAGGCAGGTGACATGTATATTCAACTAGTCCATAAATGTGACATATGAGTATGTTCTTAATCTTTTGATGAATTAAATTGTACTAAGAAATGTCTTTTTGTTACTTTAAACATACCTGTACTAATATAAATCAATAAATATTTATATTACACTGGTGAGTAACTTAGCTATAAGAAATTTAGCACTATTTTTATTCATATTAAAAAAATATACACTACCATTGTTCTGTAGATATTTACATGCTTATTAAGTTAACTATTCAACTTTTTAACACTATTAACATTAGAGTAACCGACCCCGTGGTGTAGTGGTCAGTGCACCTGGCTATGAGTCTAGGGGTCCTGGGTTCAACTCCTGGTTGGTACCTTGGGTATTTTTCCCTCAAGGTGAATGATCCCAAAGGTCACCAGGTTTGGTTAATAAGGTTTAAGTTAGGTTAAGACTCGCCCCGGCTCCACAACTTACCACTAACTATCACCATAATCTCATGAGGATACGTGTTGAAACTCTCCATAGTTGTCCTCTGGGCAATGTTCTGTGCCACCAGAGCGGCATACAGGTGACCAAACCTGGATGTTATGTCTCTCTGGGTCATATATGCCATACGATAAAAAAAAGAGTGTTTTAGGACACATCACATCTCCCAAGCATACGGGAGGATTGTGTATCTGTTTCTTCTTTGTTACCATATGAGCAAAATTAATTAATTTTCTGCTCTTAGTGACACATACACACTGGGACGAGTAAAAATAGTAACCCAAATTAGTTATTTTTTAGAGTAAAAATTAATGCACCCCTCTTTTTTGTAATATCAAAGAACAGTTGAATGAAAGGATACACCCACTCTAGCTTGAGCCTGGTCTGCGGAGGAGTCGTCACTTTGTTGAGGTCGTAGCTCTCAGCCAATTCGCTTGGGGCGTACAGGACGATGGGACGGCCACGCAGAAAGATACGCACTGAGCCTTCCTCTTCGTTGAAACTGGCATCTCGAGTCCTTGACATAAAAAACAAAATGGTAACAATGGAAAAAGAAGCCTTTTCAAAGAAACCTGATTAAAATTAGTCAATGAATCAACTGAGGATCCTTAGAAGGAATATAAACCAATCAAGCCGTCTAGTGTTTATGGTATCATATGTAACAATATTTCAGAGCAAACTAACATTAATTACAATTAATCGCAATCGATAATAACTAATCATAGCTAACAATGATAAGACTCCAATGTGCCACTTTTATGCTAAAATTCCAATTTGCACGCAAAATAATTTCACCAAAATTTATTGGTGAATCAGACACGCACTTTAAAAAAGATTAGCCAGTCTGTTTTGGTGCTGATATTTGTGAGGTATACCAATCTGTGGTGGTTGAGTGCATATAAAATCTTAAAGTCTACTTAAAACAGTGATTGGATATTTTCTTATGTACTCCTTGATGTGTAAATTTGGTAGTGTTTTTTAGCTGCAGCTTGTTGAGCTGTTGATATTTGTTTTGCTAGTCTGACCGTCTGCGTTGGACATCAGGCTGTGTGTTCCCACCAATGTCTTGTGACTAGCATTGTGTGATGTGTCTTGGGACAGGAGAACAAAGCTTGGAGGATGGCAGTGGCACTGTGAGAAGCATTCATTGAGTACGTTCTTTGCAGAGAGAGAGTGAGAGAGAGTTTGTCTGGAAATGTCTACTTTATGGGAGAGTGATGGTTTAAAGATCTATATTCCAATGACAAAAGACAGTGATGGCATAGGCACTACTGCTGTCATCAGTGTATTAAAGACAATAAAATGGTTTTAGGTGTAGTAAATGAGGCTAGACTTGGCGACCGTCAATACACTATTTGGCCTCTGAAATTTGATGGTATTCAATAGGGGGTGCAAAGCTATATTTCCTTGGTCAATGTATGAAGGGAAAAAGAATACGATTGCAGAAGCAGGATGAGAAAAAATATTTATAGAGTGCTATGTGGAAATTGTCTTTGGACGTTTATTAATGAATTAGTTTAAGGTTGACTAACTTTTATGATGTGATCTAATTTGAGTTGTGGAGGTTAACATGTGTATTGTGTGTGGTCTTCATTGGTGTTGGGTGTTGTGGTTTTCTGTGGTTTCATCAAGTGTGTCAGTTAATTTCAAGATGTCCTCACATGCGGGTTTTTGTCATCTGAAAGGTGCTACAATTTGCACTCCCTCCTATTTTTGTAATCATGGTTTCACTAAGGTGTTACATCTATGTAGTTCCCTTTCCAAGTATGTTTGGCGTTCAGCAAAAATGTAAGCCTCTTGAGGTGTACATTAGTCATTCATATTTGGATGAATTAGATTAATGATTTAACAAAAGATGCTAAATAGTAATGTATTCGGTATAAATTTAAACTAACATACATGAGTAAATAACATACATCTTAGGATCTCCCTGCTGAATTCTTTCGTATATTTCAGTAAATAACTTTGTATAACTTTATAAGAAAAATGTTAATGAAATCTGATACAATTTGAAAAATTATAGAGGAATTAGACACAGTTTAGAGAGATTAAGAATAAAAATTGAAAATATAACAATCAATATAACTTAACACTTGCTTTGGTGGTGATATCGCCAGCATGGTCTAAACTCTTAAGTGTCACTCTTGCAAAAGACTAGACTGCCAATGACAGGGAGATCTGGGTTTGAAGCCTGGTCGGATGTACTGATGGTGGCTTTTCCAAAATTGTTTTCCATTCTACCTCTGTGCAAATGTGGGTACACTTCCTCTAAAATGTAACCTTCCTTATCCCCAACTCTTTAGTGTAATTAGTATTTATGTGTATAACATGAACAGGTAATAGGACACGGTGCTAAAAAAAATTATCTATATATAATTTAAATCCAGGAGGCTTAGTTTTGAAAGTTTGTAATCTTGATTTCTATTCAAGAGACTAGGGTTTAATGTTGATTGTATACACTAAGATTTTTTTCCCCTTACCATAGTGCTTTCTAACCTTTCTCAGTGTTAAGTTGGTGATGTAGGGGATGCAAGAAAAGGTCCGTGTATTTGCAGTTTTATATCAAAATAGTGGTGACCTGGTGGTCTAGGGGTAAGGTGTCAGACTTCTGTGCTGGCGGCCGGGGTTCAATCCCAGGTCCCGGCACAGATTTATCTGATTACCAAACCCTTCCTTCACCTCTGACAAGACATCTTGTGAATGTGGGGAATGCCAGGCCTCCACCGTGGTTCGGATTCCACGTTAAACTGTAGGTCCTCCATTTCATCTCACAATCACCCTACCATTACACATTAGCGTTAGTGCATATAACCCGAACAGGTAGTAAGACGCGGTGATAATAATAATAATATATCAAAATAAATCAAGCATTGCTTCAGTACAAACAATGAATTTAATTTTCTTCACGAGGTGATATCAAAATTTGTTGAATATTTTTCAAGGGTGTCCTGGAATTTAATGACAACTTTTTTTCTTCATTTAAAAAGTTTGTCATTTAATGCTGACATGCACATGACAAATGTTCAACAACTGTTGAGGTCAACATGTGAAGAAAATTAAACTCTTTATGCTTGTACTGAAGCAATATTTTATTTAGTTTGGCCAAAAAAAGTTTTGATATAAGAACTGCAAAACCTATGACATTTTCTCACGTTCTCTACAGCTCCCCCTAATGCTGATTTATTTCCTTAAAATAAATCCTCATCTTCATGTGTTTCTAGATCAGTCAGTGAGAATAACACAGTCTGAATAAGTAATAAAATATGTACACTGAAATATTCCCTGACAAACACCTCTGAATAGCGGTTTCTTCTTTATAACAGTCAGCTTAAATTTTCCCGGCAAAATAACATGGGTTCTTGCATAGAAACAACCTCCCAATAACAGACTTTCTAAATAAATGAACGAACCTTTCTAAAGACGCATATTTATGCATAACAATCTCTAAAACAGTATGAAAATTGAAAACACAAGTCAATACACTGTATTTTACTTTATGACTATCAGGAATGTAATTGTCTCACATGCAGTGTGAAAGTTTCTAAGATATCCCACCAGAATTAGATATAGTACTTCAAGGTTATACCTCTCAACCTTAATGAACTATCAGCGGGAGAATGTTCCAGCAGTTGTTTGTGCTCGTGCATATATTATAGTACAGAAGGCCTAATGTCCACATTTCATTTCATTTTGTTCTGTGTGCTATGCAATCTTTACAACTTTTATTTATTAGTCATAACAATCCTGCATACAATACTGCACAGTGCAGTAATCAGATAGTTGTAGTTAATATTTACAGTATATAGGTTCATATGGAAAGTGTATTTAAGAAATATAATTTTAAAAAATATATAGTTTACCATTTAACGAATATTTTTCAACATTTCACAAACCACAAGCAAATAACTAGTGTACGAGTGGATGTTTCTAACAAAATTGTACGCCTAGTAAAAAAAGCCCTAAATATTCCCATAAGACTTTCTTTGGCCACATCTGGAAAGCATGTCCTAATGATTAGCAACATGAAGTAGTTCATCAAGGACACAGACTGTGGCTTTTAAAAAAGCAATATATAGTAGGATTTTGGTAGACAGAAACTTTTACTATATACAAACCTATTATTTTGTGGTCAACAATGATAACATGTTACTAGCCTTTATTAGTCTAATTATAATTATAAATTGTCGTTATCGCCATCGTTATTAATAATAATAATTATTATTATTATTATCACCGCGTCTTACTACCCATTCGGGTTATACGCACTTACGCTAATGTGTAAAGGTAGGGTGATTGTGAGATGAAATGGAGGACCTACAGTTTAACGTGGGATCCGAACCACGGTGGAAGCCTGGCATTCCCCACATTTACAAGTTGTGATTAATACACGTATTGTCAGAGGTGAATGACGGGTTTGGCAATCAGATAAATCTGTGCCGGGACCGAGGATTGAACCCCGGACCCCTAGCACAGAAGTTTGACACCTTACTCCTTAATATATCTTTCAAAAGATAGCTGCAGATCATAGGATTTGACATATAAATAGGTTTAAGTGAATCTATTCACGTTTATAACTGTCAAATAAGGTTCTTTCTATGAAAATTGGACCGTACTTGAGAGAGTGCGCCCACTTGGAACAAGCTCCCCATTAGTCTCGGTCACCTTGCACAAGAGGAAGTTCAATTACGACAAGAAAGAAAAATAAGAAAACTAGTTATATTATTTTTTTTATTTTTTTTTTCCCTCCAAAGCTCCAAATTGCTATTTCAAATCAAACAATTTTACAAGTAGATGCACAATTTAAAGACACTGTAATTGAAATGACAATCTAGTATATAGTATATTAGTATTATACTATATTCTCACCCCACTGAAAGTGTGTAGATTGAGTAGGTAATACAGCTCAAAGCAGTGGCATAGAGATATTTCCTCTAGTTGTTATCAGAAAAACTTGTAATTAAGACCAGAGGAACAACATTACAATCAGAGACGCATCTTATAGTGCAAGCACTCAAGGCGGCAAAGGTTGAAGGAGTGGCAAAACGAGAATTTTCAGCATATGTTTGGTGCCTAAAATAAAATGAATATTTAATTATCAGACAGTTAATGAATCAAATAGCCAAAGCTATTATTTATTCTTTTTAGTGAGGATTACTTCATCTATTTATCATATTATGAAAATTGAAAAATGACACCTAGACACGGGAATCGAACCCGGGACCTTTGGTTTAGTACGTCAATGTTCTTACCACTGAGATATCCAGGATTCGTCCGTGCTCAGGGTCATTCTTCACTCATATTTTAAAGCAGAGTCTATGATGGACGTGCGGAAATCGTCGGCTACAAATGTTTTTTATTTTCATTAAGATCAGAGCTATCAGATAGCTCGGTTTGATTCCTGTGTCCAGGTGTCATTGTTCAATTTTCAGAATACGATATCTAGATGGAGTAATCCTCACTAAAAACCATAAATAATAGCTTTGGCTATTTGATTCTTAAATATGCAATCCCTTACAATTATAATAATTGTACGTGGCAGCAATAAGCCAACTACCGAGTTGAAGGTGGCTGTGTTATCTGATAGCTCGTGATCTTAATAAAATCACACATTTGTAGCCAACAATTTCCGCACGTCCATCATAGACTCTGCCTTAAAATATGAGTAAGAAATTACCCTGGGCATGGGACAAATCCTGGATAGCAAAGTGGTAAGAGCATTGGCGTACTAAGCCAAAGGTCCTGGGTTTGATTCCCGTGTCCAAGTATCATTTTTCAATTTCAGAATATATCAGACAGTTGTTTACAATAGCCAAAGACTAGAGATATGCCTTTGTTCTCTTTACATTGCTAAGCTTTTAGTGATTGAGTTGGATCGCCAAAATCATGATAAGATTTTTGAGCTCCCAAGTATTTTGATATGATGATCTAGCCCAGCTATATTTAAAATATTTTAATGTATTGGAGCTTTAACATGAATAAATTACAGGTATATAATTTCTCAGCTAAGAATATGGATAGAGAATGAAAAAGAACTGAACTGTTTTCTATATACAGTTATATAATATTGGAGGTATGGCAGCCATTGGGGAAGGGTAGAAGGTGGAGGCAAAAACCTACTATTTCTGGTTAAAGAATAATCCGCTGTATAATAATCCCAATTCTTATATGTTGCATAAAAGTTTCTTCATAGCAATGTATTAATATGCAAATGTTTTGAAATTTTGATGGTCAAAATCTTGCACAAGGCTTTAAACATAATTAACAGAAAAAGCAAGTCTTTCTTCAGAGAAATTTACAAACAATCAAAATAATTCTCAATTGCTTGTGCAACTTTTTTCATGAACCTCAAAATATGTATTTAATTAAAACATGACACAGAAATTGAACAAAGGATATCAGAGTTGATGTGTAAACATTTAAAATATTTTTATTCAAGCATATTTTAGGCTCAGGGTCAATTTACATTCATTATATTTAAGTCAGTTATGTTATCTTGACCCAAAGCCACATCCTTTATTTATGATTTAAATAATCATTAGAACAACTGAAGGCGTGTTGTAAGTATTTCTAATATCAATGAAATTACTATTCAAAACTTGTGTTAAGTGTACAAATTGTGCTGAATGACTTGAAAATTAACGTTTTTCTTTTTATATTATTTAAATTGAAAAATGACAGCTGTACATGGGAAATAAACCAATTTAATAACTCATGTTTTTATTTTTATCTCTTCATCATATGATGATGTGTAGGATTAAGTAAAATTGTTATTTTTTATTTTGTTTTATTCCAAATGGTTTACAATCTCCATAATAAATATTATATTATATCCCAACGACTAAGGGTAAAAATTTCAATTATTCATTAGATGGCACAGCCTATTTTAAGAAATATATTATTTTTATAAAAAAATGTTTGAATAAATATGCAAAGATAGTAAACCAAACAACTAAAACAAAAACACAGAAAGATTTTGTTTTGAGGCTGCTTTCGTCCCTGATTTTCAAATATTATCACATGATTCAACTCCTTGTCCTGGTAGCCTTATTCAAACAAATTCTTAGCCACAAATTGTCCTGAAATGTAAGATAAATGTTATTAAGGTCACTCAAGAGAATATAAATATTGACCAAAGAATATTTGAATGTGCCCAGTTGATGAGGAAAGAGAGTATAAGTAAAAGCTGACAAACAATTATTCTAATAATAAAACCTGCAAATGTGGTTGGGAGGGCTAGGGGGCTAGATTCACAATGCACTTGTTCACCAATGACAAAGAGGTTGAAGCTAAAAATTAAAATATCAACTTGGTGTCTTGGAGGTGGTTTTCGACAGGTAATTTTCACGGTAGGTTTTTCCTTTCTTCTTCGATGCTATTAAGAGTGCATTTCTTCTAAGTTATCCTTCTCATCTCTACTTATTACATTAAAGTTATAAATTGAATAATCTGACTAGCCTAATGATTATAAACTCAATATTTTACATCAAATTTGGTTAAGTTTTTAAGAGTGTGGCATTTAATCAACAAATCATATCTGTGTCTGCAGACAATTGAGACATAAAGGATGGGAGGAACCAGATATTTCAGCATGAAGAGATGCGTGGGAAATTAGTACAATACATTACACACTCCGTTTACTTTACAAAGTTAAATGGGAAGGTGTGGTCGATACACAATAACAACCCTACATGCACAGAGGTTCAATCTCAACCAGCTACACAGGAGTTGATCTTATCCATAGTGGTTTTTCTCTCTCCTTCAAGGCAAATGCAAGTGGAGTTCCTTTTTTCTGATCAATATTTACTAACAGTATTCCATTAACATATGAGATATGTTAACAAAGTAAATACAATGTATACAGACAAAACAATGTGTTGAAACTATACACTTTATAATAACAAACAATTGTATGTATTATCTATTATGTTGTGTCAATATACATAAAAACATATGATAAAACATTTGTCTCCATGTATTTTTAATTACTTAATGACCAGAATGTTATTGTTTGGTATTTTACAATAAAACCATAAATGTGCCTTATATACAGTTTGCAATTTTAATGGGAATTTTAAAAACAATATTGTAGTTTTATATTATCCTGGTTTGAATTACTCGTTAAGTGTTTCTGAAGCAAAGATGGATGACCCATTTTTACTTTTCAAGTAATTTCAGTGTAAAATTATGGATGAGATCATAGTGCTACTGTCAAAGAACTACTTACTAATTTATTATTATTTTTCACTAGGTTAAAAATACACAGGATTTAGAGCCTGATATCACATGAATAGTGCATTGTGACTTCGCCAGACCTCATTTGAATTTCCACCAAGGGACTAAGAAACTTCGATAGTACTTGTGTATTGGAACCAACAAAGTCGCTCTGGTATATTTAGGGAAAGCTTAAGGTAGATTGGAATATAGTGTGAGTTAAGGTGTAACATAAGGACTTTTTGACTAAAATTAATAAAGTATTGGTTCAGTAAACACATTTAGTTTAATTTTTTACACATAGTAACCCTAACAATCCAGAATTTTACAGGTACTTTTCCTTCTTGTGAAAAGAGTTTCTATTCATATGCCCCTATTCTCATGGCAGATATTAAAGAACTTTTGGACTTACTTTTACACCCATTACTGTTTCCAGCCTGTGGATTGGGTCAGTTTTTTTTATTCAATATATATATATTATAGTTTCCTCTACCAGCTTGCTAGGCCTATCGTAGCTTCATATGCCTAATATTCTATCTTAAGACTAGGACAGGCACAACATCCAGTCCCCTGCCGTTAATTCATCGCTGTGAAAGTGGAAACCCACATTTCATTAATGATAAATTTTTCAGCCATACCGGGAATCGAACTGGGGACCCTTAGCTCAGTAGATAGATATGCTACCGACTGAGCTAAGGTCTCGGAGTTTTGGGATTACTATAAGTGCAAAACTAAATTAAACATGTCTATTGAAGCAATATTTATATTTTGGCCAAACAAGTTTGTTTGCTATAAAAACTGCAAAAATACTTATGCTAGCTAGCGTGGCCTTGACCAACTCAGAAATGTTAAGATGTTGCTTAATGTTCAAGGGTCTCAAGCCAGAAAATTTTGTTCTATGTTTTATGTATATTTTAGTTAATTTATCTTAATTGCAAGGTCTCAAAAATATCATTTTAAAGGCAAGATGTAACACTTCATCAATAAGCTTCAACAGAGTTGTGTAATTATATTCTCCCCCCCATCTTTAAAACAAAACAATTTTACAATTATTTAGTGTATACCTATAGGCCTATGTGCTCAAAAAATAATATTTTTTTTACTTTTATAATGTCACATAAAAGTCCCTAAAACTGAATGAATGAGCTGTACCTTTAAAAAATTGTGTTGGGGGGGAATGAGGCTGTGCAGTGTTAAATCAGTATTTTGATTAGATAAGTAGAAACCCTTTGTATTTTACTACTTTAATTGTAACATTCAATACAAATATTTCTCAGGACAATCTTATACGCATCTGTGCAAACCATAAATGTGGCAAGGAGGTATTTAACCCATTAATTGATAACACAAGAAATTCTCTGGTTTTAAAGGAGCTTAACATGTATAAAATCATAACATACGTGTAGAGTAACAAGAACTTTTACCTAAGCATTGTAAAAGTAGAGATAAATTGTCTCTGTCTTACTCTTTAAACATGGATAAGGATACACATCAACATCTGGATACATAATTCCTACATTTCCCATAATGTTGCTCCATTAAGGACAACACAACTGTTCCATTTACCATATAAAGCAGCACTTAACCTACCTCAACAACTTGTTATCAGACATGGTGTGACTTGAGACACTTAAAATGTCAACAAAAGAGCTGAGAGAAATATGAAACTAGAAATGTTATCTTCTGTAAGCTAACACAGGAACTGGCCCGGCCCAGGATATAATACATCGAGATAAAGCAAAGCCACCAAGTGTAGCCCTCCCCCCCCTCCCTTTTCACCAGCACATACATGTGGGAGGTGTCAACTATCAGCCAATGACGGCCTGAGAGAAAATTACTAGCTAGCATGTACACTCACTAGTATAAGAATTGAGCATATGTATTTTTATATTACATTATTGGTTTTAAATTTACAAGAAATGTATGCTCTTATGTATGATTTAAAAACACATTGTGTGTTAACTTTACACGGCTTTATCAAGAAGACATGTTTGTAAGCTTAAAAACATTTTAAAATTCAACTTTACATTTGCACCTATGCTTTTTCTAACTTAAATATGTCTTAAACAAATTTGTGCTGTGTCCTAGTTTAAAAAAAACACACAGATTAATGCATGTTTAACTTGTCTACAATATTAAATTACAAAAATATCAGAAACATTTTATTCCAGAAAGTTTGTATAAATCACAAGTTGTGTGCCCATGGCTGTACAATGTTCAGCGAGTGGGGGAAGAGAGAGGTAAGGGTCAGAAATAAATGACAGTAGAGCAGTGACCTTCGAACCACATTAATGAATGGAATGAGAGACAGCGAGGGGTCAGGCAATGGAGGGGAAGACTGAGAGCAGAAGCTCGAAAATAGTATCAAACAAATACAACAGGAAGTGCAAGTAATTGTTGAGGATTCATAAAAAAAAAAAAAGATTATAAATCAATCTGTCAACAATACATTGACAGTAACATTTGGTACAACCTTAAGCTAGTGATGTATGACTGGACACAGGAAGCACCTGGATCGCTTAGTGGTAGAGCATTGGCTCAATAATCCAAAAGTGCCAGGTTTGATTCTGTGTCCAGGTGTTGTATGGACATCATCTGTTTCCAGCCTGTGGCCTAGTCAGTTTAGCAAAATGCCTCCATCTTCCTCTATATTTCTACCATTCTTCTCCTTTCACTCCCACACTTTATGTTATCTGCTACTCCCATCTCTTTCTTGAGCTCCCTTGCGATCTTTTTCCTTCATACTTCATTTCCAACATTTTCTTCAGCATCCTTCCTTTTTCCATCCGTATTACATGCCCATACCATCTCAGTCTTGCTTCCTCTAATATCTCATGTACTCAGTGTCAATGAATTTTATATTGTTAAATTGTATCTGTATGTTTTATGATGAAATATTATAAAAGAGTAAAAAAAAATGCTGTAATTTACAATTCTATATACATTTCACAAATAGAATTGATTAATTAGTTATAATTGGCCAGGTGACTTGCTAAGTAGGCTACAAATGTTAAAATAATTAGTTCAAGAGCCTATGTTAAATAAGTTATTTCTATACTGATTTGAAGGGAATTAAAATTTAATCTTATCATTCTCTGTGATGAATATTATTTTAATTTCAGCATTTAATGATTTAAAGGACTTAAATAATGGTGATATAATCTGACTCATCAATTAGTAAGAAGTAAAAAAAAAGTAATTTACTGATTAACTAATGTAATTGTTTTAACAATGCATTAGATGTGTATGACCTGTAATTAACCCCAAGGTCAGATATGTCATTTAATCAAAAGGAACACTGTAATTATTTTTATTTTTTTATTTTATAGCTACTACACTCATGGAGGCATAGCTCTCCTAAAGAAACTGCATTTAACACACGGGCTACAAACTGCTTGGTCTAAAATGTATAAATGAGACAAAATGTATCCAAATTATCTTGAAGGGTGGGTGGTAAACACTCTTTATAAGTTATGTTGGGAAAATTCACTTAAATGCACCTAGCCAGGGTTAAAGTTCCAGCCTCCTCATTAACAGCAACCATTTGCAATGTGAGTCATATGTGTTAGACTGTGCATACCCTGTTGATGGTTAGGTCTAGTTAATTTAAGGGAATTATCTTATAACTTTTAACAGCTCAAACATTGTCTCGATAAAATGTAACCCTCTGCTAATGAATCATTAGCAGCCTCCATTTCACAAACCACGAGATACAACTGCTACTAAAACATTTTTGTAGAAAAATGTTTAAATCATTTTTAACACAAATACAATTTGTAGCCATGCTTACCCCAATAAATTATTATAACTAAAATGAAAGGCTGTGTGCGTAAGAGTATTTGATTTCTTTTGAAAAGTGGAGGGCCTGTGTGAAAATAAGGGTTGGCCACTACTGAATAAAAATAAAGTTTTTTCAGTTAAAATTGTATTTTGGAAACTTGACTTTCATTTGAAGTATGATAATAAATACTGGTCATACAGTTTCTTTAGGAGAGCTGTGCCTCCATGAGTGTAGTAGCTATAAAATAAAAATAAAAATAAAAATAATTACAGTGTTCCTTTTGATTAAATGACATATCTGACCTTGGGGTTAATTACAGGTCATACTATCTAATGCATTGTTAAAACAATTACATTAGTTAATCAGTAAATTACTTTTTTTTTACTTCTTACTAATTGATGAGTCAGATTATATCACCATTATTTAAGTCCTTTAAATCATTAAATGCTGAAATTAAAATAATATTCATCACAGAGAATGATAAGATTAAATTTTAATTCCCTTCAAATCAGTATAGAAATAACTTATTTAACATAGGCTCTTGAACTAATTATTTTAACATTTGTAGCCTACTTAGCAAGTCACCTGGCCAATTATAACTAATTAATCAATTCTATTTGTGAAATGTATATAGAATTGTAAATTACAGCATTTTTTTTTACTCTTTTATAATATTTCATCATAAAACATACAGATACAATTTAACAATATAAAATTCATTGACACTGAGTACATGAGATATTAGAGGAAGCAAGACTGAGATGGTATGGGCATGTAATACGGATGGAAAAAGGAAGGATGCTGAAGAAAATGTTGGAAATGAAGTATGAAGGAAAAAGATCGCAAGGGAGCTCAAGAAAGAGATGGGAGTAGCAGATAACATAAAGTGTGGGAGTTTCGGTGACTGCATGGTCTAACACGCTACTCTAGCAGTAGACTAGACTGACAATGACGGGGAGATCGAGGTTCGAATCTTGGTCGGGTGTACTGAGAGTTTTTAAAATGATTTTCCACATTCCCTCCACCCTCCACGCAAATGTGGTTGCAATTCCTATTAATATAACCTTCATCACCTCTAAAAACATTAGCGTGGTTAGTACATAAGTGTATAACCCTAACAGGTGTTAAAAAAATTACTAAACCTGATATGTCATTTAAATAGCTCGACCCACCAAATGTTTTAGTAACATACTTATTATTATTAATACCAACATCTTTGCTTTCATCTGGAGTTGAATCAGTCCCTTATTTAATTACCTTGCTTTCATCTGGAGTTGAATCAGTCCCTTATTTAATTACCTTAATGGGATGTATACAACCATGAATAAAATGCATGCGTAACTTAGTTAGTTCAAAAGGTTGACAAGGAGTCATATCTTAAAACACAAAAAATTGTACATGGACAAATTTAACTGGGTCCTATATAATTTATAGTCTCATTGGTGCTCTAATTATCTAATAAACATCACATGTTCACTGTTAATTATAGTTTCCCTATTATTAAAAATATATCTGCATATTAAAATGTCAGACTAATATCTTTGAACATAATGATCAAACTCTTACATAAAAGTAATCTCTTAACTTTTGTAGGAATAAACAACTAATGATTAAATATGACTAAACGGGAACCAAATTTGGCCTCTTTCAAAGTGTAAGAACATTTGTTATAAATTTAAAGATTGAAAGTGTGATACGAGTCATCACATCAAATCCACACCAAGAGAACAGTGTCTAAAAAAAACATTTCCTTTGAGCATTATAGTCAAAACTGAGAACCTCAAACTTTTGTTAGGCTAAAGATATATTTTATCTTATCTTTAAGGAGAATGTGCACATCTGTGAATGTCTGAAGAGATATGGTCTTTCCAAACTATGCTAAAAGGATTGTTATAAGAGAATCATGGGAAAATGAAGGGGGCTGGTCTGAAAAGAATTCTTAGAATAGAATTCATGAAGGTGCATTGGAGCTGGTCTGTTGGATTGGTTCATTTTTATTACTAGGTTTTGTAAGTATTTTAAACCAAATAAAATTATGGTCGAGTTATTGTCATAGTTTAACTATTTTAATTATGTCATATTTAATATGATTTTCAAAATATGCACATAGGCTACAAGTTACTATGCTTTAAGATAATATTACTGAAATGAATTCAAATATTATTAATTTATTTAGGTAAACAATTAATATGAACCAACAGTTGACCAAATGCCTATCTTGTACAAATGTGAGCTCATTTTGACTAATGAAGATAGATGTGTGTTTACACATTTATATTGCTTTTGTTATTATTATATTATTTTTATTTGAAATAGATCCCCCCTCGCCCATAATTCGACACTTTTGGAACCACCAATGTGTTTCTAATGAATAACAATATCTTTTGCATTGGCAAAGCTAGTACAAAAAAAATTGACTTTGGGGTTTATAAAGTCTAAGATGTCACGCAGGCAATAAACTAAATTGCCGGTCTTGGGGAGGGGAGAGAAGGGGTTCAAGGTTTGAACTATGGTTTGGTATACAGAGATTTTTTTTTCTAAATGGTTTCTCACTCTACCTTCATGAAAATATGGGTACATTTCCACTAAATTAAACCTTTCCTATACCTAGCTCAATATAAAGCACAAACAGGTGGTAAGATGTGATGCACAGAAAAAATTATAAGAATTTACGATATTTGTTGAAAAAGGTTCATATAAGTAATGGGGTTTATCATCAAGGGCGAAAGCAAGATTTTCCTTAAGGGGGTGCAAATTGGGGGGGTATGGAATAACTTCCAGTATGGCGAGAAGTTTGGGGGTCTTTCCCGGGTAAATTTTATTAAAATGAAGTCTCAAAGATGCTTTTTGAGGCAATTCTTGTCTTCTGAAAATACGATACAACATAAGAAAAATGTTTCAAATTTATCCAAATTTATGGGTGGACACTTGACCTTGATGATTTGAATGGTGACTGCGGTTGGAATTGCTCATGCGTGCATCAAACTATCAACCCTAAAGTCAGCAGGAGGCCTGGTGGTGGGCGCTAGTTATTAGTTTATTATTTATATTCTATTACTCTCTGTTTGATGTCTGGGGGCTGGGGGCACTGTTTGAGCACTAGTTAAGAACAATGTTGGGGCCTACTTCTGATATTTATACAACCTCAGGATCTCAAGGGTGGAAATACCACTGTTTATTATTTTGGATGTGATAAATCAAACTATTATTGAATCACTTTTTTATATCTATTATGTCTAACACCAATGTTATAAACTAAGGGTTAGGGATGAGCGAGCGTGGGTAGTGAAATGGAAAACCAAACTGATAAACCAAGCCCAGTGTACCTGCCCAGGATTTAAACCTAGACCTTTCCCCCACCTGCAATTTAGTTTATTGCGAGAGTGATGCCTTCCTCAGACCAATGTGTCCAATGTTTGATCACAACCCTGAATATAAGATTCTCCCGGCCCGGCGACCCAAAGTGTCATTACATATAGTTTCGATTGCATGTTATTTTTATATCTGTATTCATTTAAACTTAATTAAATTATTTTAGTAACAAAACTAGAATTTATTTCAATAAATTTTTAATCATACAAAATGTAAAGTACAATTTCTAATAAAATGTGACTTTGTTAAAATGTTAGGTATGTAACCAAAAAAGACTAATCCAGTGGTGACTATAATGCTGTTTCATTGTTGGGGAGAGTTCTTTTGAGTTTTTATTTTGCATGAATAAATGTTTTCAGTTGAATCGAATCAAGTAGAGTTTTTTTTATCTTATAAATAGAAAATAAAACAATATTTTCTCACGAAAATGTGAATGACTTCATTGCAAAATTTGGTAAGTTGCAAAATTTGGTAATTGACAAAAATCGTTTTTCAGTCACAGTAATGATGCTGCTTCACTTTGTAGGTGAGCTCTCTGAGTTTGTGCGTTATGTTATTGGAGGAGTACAGCGCAATTCATTCAGAGGATCCAGACGATTCTTTGATTTGATCTTTATCGTTACAAGGCCTAAGAATCCTTGTTCACAGAAGGAGGTTATATTTTCAAAAGAGGGAAAAGAATATTTTCACCTTCCCAAGTGAGAATAGGTTTGTTATTGAGCTGGGTCCAAAATTCTGAGTACAAAAGGGTTTCAAAATGTTGTTTCAACAATGTTGCTATTGTCAGTATTACAGTCATTCTTCATTATATACCAGTTTTATGAATTATTTGTAAATTGGAATATTTAATATTTTTAACTATTTTGTTAGAGACCTCCTTTGGGTCGTAACCCTGAGTTTTAGAACCACTGCCTTAGATTGTATGCCTCCTAATGTTGGTGGCTTCTATAATTAAATGTACCTATGTTTAAGAAGTGTGTTTATAAGCTAGTGTTAGCATATATTAGGAAGAATTTTATTTTAAAAAACATAGAGTAAATATTGTTACAAGTGTGTTGATGAGTGTGTTAAAGCTGATATAATTGCCTATATGGTATAGGATACATATTTTTTAGTTAATTAGCTAGCTGGGCCTACTTAACCTCTAAAAATAAGACTAAGCCAACACAATAAATACTCACTGAACTTCCATTGTCTTCTGTTCACCAAATAATAAACCAATTTAAAATATTTGTTGAAGGAGAGCAAAGCAACTGTTCAAAACACAAAACAAGAAACAACAAAGATCACTCTCTCTTCACAGCAACAATCAATCACTGATACAGCTGCTGCCTGGGGTTTAATTCCTGGTTAGACTTGTGCAGAACTGTCAGTGTTTCTTCGTACTGACACTTCTGAGGACTGTTCACTACCTGCTGAGGTGGACTATGAAATAACCCCTCCCACCAGACAACACACACAGAGAGAGAGAGAGAGAGAAGATAGTCTCCTTGAGATGTGTGAGTCAGAGAAGGAAAAATAGTTCTCAAAGGATATGAGTCAAAGAAGGTTAAAAGAAAACAAGGACAGTAGAATTAAGTGAAATGGAGATGAGAATAAGAGAAAAGAAACAGAAAGAGCATTAGTTGATGTATGAGAGAGACACAGACATGCCCACATAACAGGCTGTTCCATGTAACTAGAGAGAGAAGGTAGGGGAAATAACAAGTTCCCCTCCAAAAGGCAACGTTCAAGCAAAAAGGAACTACAAATATTACAAGTTCATGACCATCAAGAAGAGAGGAGGAGTGAGGCAATGTCCTCAGATTCAAACCAACATCATATTATTTTTTAATTTATTTATTGTTGATTAAAATCTTATTTAGCTTTGATTTAAAATTATGTTACATGTATTGAAAAAGATTACCCAATACTCTGGTCAGTTTAGTCTTGCAAGAAGGCATTCCCAACCCATAATCTTGGCTTTGAATTAATTATCATCTCAATCCTAAACAATATCTTGAAGTTTTCCCAGATAATGTGTCTGAAACACATACCGGAATATCATTTATAATATTTATTTGTACTTTAAAATATTATATTATGATCAGACTCCTCCAATGGTGTCTGTTCTTTTTTTTTCTTGCAAAGTTGGGAAAACCTGTTGGAAAGCTTAATAGTTCAAGCTTGTTTTAGAAGATTCAACACACACACA
>CABFVX010003539.1:13348-44747 GCA_902151425.1 Timema shepardi | reverse complement strand
TGTATAAAAGAGAGCACACACACACACACACACACACACACACACACACACACACACACACACACACACACACACACACACATATCCGAGTATAGGACTTGACTTAAAAAAGTAGACCTACAGTTGGTTATTAAAGACCTTTGTCGAAATAACTTTAAAGAAGTTAGGAACCATAAAAAAACACTCTGTAGTGCAGATGTGTGCAAAACAAGCTATTACTAATAAATATTAGATGACATCAAGTTTTTTTAAACTATAAGCCGAATGGATAGTAAAATGCAGTGATAAAAAAGTTTTTTTGTCACAATGTTTTGTTTGGTGTTGTGGTTTTTTAACCTCAGACTTTGAACTAGACGGCTATGATGAGTGTTTACGCTATCCATCCTCCTCGTAATAAATGCTAGCCAGGATCTGTATTGAGATGCATAGAACAATGTAAAACACAATATCTTACATTAAGTTATACTATATATATTAGCATAACATTATATTATGTTAAGTCTTCCCCCCTACCTAGGGCTACCAACTGTACTATTAATAGTATTTGTACTCTTTTTGGGGTGATAAAACAGTGTACTCTTACTATTCACCTATCGGAACCAAATGTAACCTTCTCTCTTTGAATATGTTATAATTATTGTATTGGTTGGTGGGTGTGTGGAACAAGTCAAAATATTATTTTGAGTGACTATTATTATCTAGACTTATATTAATAAAACTAATGCTAACCCTTATTTAGTTAACGTTAATAGTTTATTTAAGTTACCAATATGTAAAATTCTATATGCTGAAGTTACCGACTCTATTAAAAACAATGAATAGGATTCAATTAAGACAGTTCTCTATCCTTTGGAGTCAAATATATATCACTTTCTCTGATTGAATTTAAAATTCCCTGACATTTTCCTGGCAGTTTTAAATAAGCTGACATGTCAAGGTTTCTCATATTTTTCCTGAAAGTGGCCACATGTATAAATAATAAGTTATGTAATGTATGTGATATTTGCACTTTTTGCAGAATTCAGATAGTGTGACCCCACCCATACCAAGGCAACTGTTTCAATATTTAGGAATTTTTCAAGTTGTAGGTTTATAGTTTTAATTTAATTTTTGTTCCAATACTGTAGTAGGTATGCAATTATTAACATCATGAGTTTACTGCCTTTGTATTGGTACAAATTCATCCAAATATGGCAAATAATTTTAGACGTCTCTAGGAAGGAACCTTAACTTAGCTGTTGAACACATTAAATCACCAACCAACAAGAGATGATAACAGGAATAAAGTTGAATTACCGGTAACTGAGTATTGTGGACTTAACAACAACTTGAATAACAGGAAACAAACAATTTGGCTTAACCAGACAAATAGATTCTTACTTTGAACAATGAGGCCAAAGTTCAAAATTAATCATCCGCACAGATTTATTTGCCCATATTATTCCAAAAATATGTTAAGCATACCCCCAAGGCTACATAAAGGATTTCAACGGGCTCACAATGCAACACACCAGTGAGTTTTATTATTTTTATTATTATTTATTTCTATTATTTTTATTGTGATTATTGTTAATGTTTTATTGGTGTTATTGTTATTATTATTACTATTATATTAGTATGGTAAACCAATTAATGAATTAATGTAGATTTTGATGTGATGTAATGGAATTTTGTAAGCTTTTCCACAACTTAGCTTAGATTATAGCTAAAGCTTTGTTAAAATGAATACTGGTTTTTACTTTACAAAATAGCAGGCAAATATTTTGGGTTTTTTTTAAGATTCGCAAGAGGTATCATTGTTTGGCCATGCCCTTGAAAGTGGTATGTTAGTGGCAAAATGTTTGGGAAACGCTGGTTTGGATAAATGCCGGTGCTGTTTCTATTAATTATATCCAACTATGTTTTAATTCCCCAGGGCTATGTTATATCCACCCACAAAATAATCACAACAGCCAGAACAACCTAAATAGAATCCAAAATTATGACCTCATGATGCCCTAGTTCTACCAACCACAACACCAGAGAGTGAATAACAGAAGTCAAGGTCAACCACCTCCACATCAGTTGAACATATCCTCGAGTCACAGGTGACCAGTCACCTGATAATAATGTGTCTGCTCCATCAGGGGTGGGTGGGAAGTCTACATCATTGTTAACAGTAACCCAGCCCCACCCCCTGATAGGCGCCCGTGTGGAACGAAACTGGTGGGCCTGCCTAGTATTTCACATGCTGAGATATTCAATTATATCACCCATCAACATAGCTCAATATTATTACAATTTTGTTAACTTTGACACAAAACTCTAACAAAATCTATTGTTAGTTATGTTTGCATGAATATTTTAAAAATCCTATTTTAATAGAGTTAAGCAGTTGCTATGATTTTTAGAATTCCCTTGGAACTACTTTCAACTTTTACTGATTTTAAAATATAATCTAAGGAAGATACATTTTAAGGTAATGAAGCTTTAGGAATAGGAAAATCGATATAAATGAACCCAGCTTGGTTTCAAACCTTGTTTACCTCGATAAAAAGCGGACATGTTAACACACATCCAGCCCTTCTGTTTGTGTCAGTGTTTTTCAATGTTCACGCTAATAGCCAAACATTAGAGCCAGAGTAGGATTTTGGCAAGACAGACCTTTTAGAAAATACAAACTTATTATTTTTCAAACAATATTTACATTTTACTATATTTATTTTATAGATACTGATAATATTTATCAAAAGTGACAGCTGCAGATCATGAATTGAATGATGAATAAGTTGAAGTAAATCTAGTAGCTTTACTAGCTTTCAGATAAGGAGGCTCTTTTATATTAAAATTGGACTGTACTAATTGCACAGGTGTTTCTAAATTTTTAACTTGGGGTCTTTATCTTTCAAAACCCAACAACGCCATGTACAGAAGGTCTAAACCTGACATTTAGAAGAGAACACAAGGCACAAACATCCTATGAAAGTTTGATGAGAATGTCAGTTCAATACCAAGTGACAGCAAAAGAGCACACTACTTATATGCATTTGTAGCTATAGTAGAATTCTGGTAGGAAGTAATCTTCATAAAATACAAACACATCTTCTTGCTGTCAAGTTTGTCAAGGTGGGATGGAAGGGGATGCAAGAAAAGGCCATTGTTTTTGGCAGTTTTTATGGCAAAATATTGCTCCAGTACAAACATAGATTTTCATTTTCTTCACATGTTGATACCAACAGTTTCTGAATATCCATCATGAGCATAGCAGCATTATCTAACAAACTTTTTAAATGAAGGGAAAAAGTTGTCATCAAATTCTAGTAAGCCCTTGACAAAAATATTCAACAAATTCTGAGGTCACTGTGTGAAGAAAATTAAACTCTATGTTTGTACTGGAGCAATATTTTAATTATTTTGGACAAAAAAAGGTTTTGCTATAAAAAATGTAAATACAATGGTTTTTTCTCTCATCCCCTTCCATCACACCTTAACATTTTACTTTATTATTAGTATAGGTTCATATGTATTGATATTATCTGTCAAAATGTACAGATGCAGATCCCATGACTTGAGGTGTAAATATGTGAAGGTTGCTCTAGTATCTTTTCTGTCATTCTATGAAAATTGGACTGTACATGCTACAGATAGAGCTAGGGCTGTGTACACCAACAAAAATCTACCCTTGTGTAAGAGTTCCCGGAATATATGAATGGTTAATTGAATATACCTTCATGTTAGTTTAATTATTGATATTGGTGGCCATAAACTGTTGACACCTTAGCTCACTCAGTGTTTGACTGTCTACTGAGATAAGGGTCCTGGGTTTGATTCCTGGCATGACCGAAAAATGTATCATTAGTGAAATGTGGGTTTCACAATAATGAACTGACAGTCGGCTGCTGGGTCTTGTGTAGGTTCTATATTTAAGTTAGTTTTATAAGTCATGTGCTGAAATCATCAGTCGGTTCAGAAAATTAATGTTGAATACTGAAAAAAAAAAGATTAAATACTGAGACATTACTAATAGTGGTTTTATCACAACATGGGGAAGGTTCTGCTAAAGGTAGCAACGCAAAGTTGCCAAACTTAAGTGGTAACCTAAAACCTCTTAGAAACCTCAGGGGTGTAAAGTCAATAACTTCTATTAGAGAGCTACCAGGCGGGATGCAAGATGTCTCAGATTCCTAAATAGTCAGTCTTGAGCGTTAATAAGTTCAGTTGTACTACAAATTAAAATTAATAAACTTGAAAAATAAACTTATAAATAATAGAAGAATGCTACTCATCTGTCTTGATAAAATAAAAATTACAACTTTAAAGGAAATAAAAATATTTATTGATAAGCAGGCACTAACCTAACAAGTAGCAGCAAGATTGTTTGTTTCCACATCCTCTAGTTACCAGCATTTCCTGTTTCCTTTATATATATATATATTGTAAATCCCAAACTAGATTAGAGGGATTCAATACAAAAAAGAAACAAATTTAATTTTATCAAAATTTTAGAAAAATAGAAGTGCGAAGTGTAATGATATTATGTTTTTTTGTTGTGAAACATATTACAGTACACAACCCATCTCCTAGAAGGAGGGTAATCCCACTGTTCTCCTTCAGTGACCAATTTAGTTTAAATGCGACGAGGACGAAGGCTAAGTTAAAAAGGGCAACAAAATTATATATATATTCTAAAACCTAAGGATAGATGGCATAATTATATTAGTGAAAAAATTCAAGTCTTAACGAAACTTTGCTTTTATTTCATTTAACCTTTTATTAAAGAACATATCGCTTCTGCAAAACATCTAAGCATATTCATATTTCTTATTTATACAATATCTGTAAAAGCAGAATAATAACAATATATTATTATTGTTTTTAACAAGACTTTCAAAAATACGTGTATTAAATTTTAATGTCTAGCATTATAAACATGGCGTATTCCAATATAACAAACGTAAATGAGAATTTTAGCAACGAATTATCTTAGTGCAAGTCAAAATTGTAACAACAGTATAATAGTTCCGTAATCGCCCCATTAAAGATCAACCTACGCGTGGCGTCTACACAAATTACGGAATCCTCCAATATTTAGAAAGTCAAAATAAACTTAGATATTCTTTCATTAAACTTTAAGGTTTATTCCTAACTTTATCATAAAGAAACATATTATTAATCTCTGCCACGTTCAATAACTGTGCAAAATAATTCCAAAGTTAAATACATAATGTTAACTATACAAGAATAATTATTAACGTCCCGCATTCCAACAACTAAATAATGAAGGCCTAATATTATAAACTTCTTAATATGGATATTAAGACAACACGTTTTGAAAACATACTCTTAAGGTTAAACAACTGAATCCCCGTTGATAAACAAGATTTGACTAACATTAAAAAAAAACTCGCATTAAAACTTTCCCCACATTACTTTGTATTTTAAGTAAAGTCCTACTTGTCGTAACATAAGCGAAGTTATTTTAATATTTAGTAAAAAGGAATGAATGTTCATCTAAGACGGTAAATAACAATAAATATACGTAGAGCCAAAAAGAGAATTTAGAAAATTACAATAATATTTAAATTAAAGCCGAACAAGAATTTCTCCTTACATTATATGAGTCTGTATTTGAAGCCTAAGCTTCGTCAATGTCCGAGCCTAATCCAAGAGTGGCTGCTATCTTGGTGAACAGTCTCTTATATGGCGCAACTATCGAACACTCGAGAAGGAATTACACCAAGGTGGGGATCACAGAATTAACACACATGAAAAAGGGGGGGGGTGCGCTGGATTAGATGCGTTGAGAACATTCTATCAAGGCCACGGCTATTCTACGCTGTTCTCGGCGTCCACGTTGTTCCTGAGGCTAGTGGTGGCGCGTAGCGGCGAAATGCTGCACTAGGATCACAGCGCTTAGTTGTTTTACTGTTGATATCGTGTGTGGACGTCTTTTTCCGCATGCTCGTCCGGCCGGTGAAATTGGGTAAGCGCTGTTCTTGTTGACTATCCCGTTTTTTTGATGCCTTGTAGCAATAATTGCTACAATATATATATATATATATATATATATATATATATATATCATTCCATTCAAATGTTGTTCCATTTATATAAAATGCATCTTACTCATCATGTTACCTTAATTTAAACGTTAGTGAAAAATAAAAATAAAAATCAATCAGAATGATGGTCTAGAAATTTTTATGTTTAGCTAAACATCTTCAATATTTCATCAAATTGTCTAATTAGAGAGCAAAGTGGTTCAAATAGTGTGAGAGTGTTTTATTAAACCCTCCTTATTTATGAATGTGGTGGGAAATACCATATGTCTCAGTTATGGTAAGTCAGTGACTGTACTTGTATTCTGGTAGGAGGGATCTTTTAGAAAATGTTGGTAGATTCTTGTGTGGTCAACATTAACAACATGTTATTTATAAGTAGCAGTATTTCATAAATAATTATATTTATTAACTATCAAAAGTGGAAATTGCACATTACATGGCTTTTCATATAGATACATGAACATTGTATTCGTAACTTTGATAACTATCACAGAAGTTACTTCCTATCTAAATGAGTTTGTAGCCAGCCACCTTGAGTGAATTTGGTTTGAATATCTTTGGGGACAAAATGCAAGTAGAGAATTAATCTACGTGTATTATTCACGTATAGCTCCTCTTGTGTTAAGTGCTTGTGAAAACCATTATATATTATATTGAAGTGAATGATTCTTTCTCAATGTGGTATTTTAATATCAGTTTTATTTCATCAACCTTTTCCACACTCGTTTGACATAATTTATTATTAATGAGCCTTGCCAGGAGGTTGTGTAAAATTGAGATAAATTAGGTTCACAGCTCATTATGTTGGGTTTAATTCCACTTACCATAGCAAAAAGCCGCTTTGATTTTTATTAATTAGTGTTTGCTTGAATAGTGAACCAACCTAAATTTGAAGAATGTAGTACTTCCTAATTGTAGTCAACTTAGAAACATTTAAAAAGTCATCAGCCTATAATGAACCAAGGGTTCTTCAAGATATCTTAACCTAACCAATATAAAACAAAGAGATAAGAATAGGTAATGAGTTTTAATCAAAGACACCAGCATCCACACAAAAGGTGGATAGAGATTCAAACTGTGAAAAAACCCCTTTACTGGGCCTGGCCAGTACTTGAACCCTGGTCTCCAGAGTCAAAGAACTCGTGCTAGCACGCCTAACTCTACCAGTTATAACTCTTAAGGGTGCCACATTGTAGAGTCCCAAGATGTGTTGCAGATATTAAGAAATCTCATATTACTTAAGAAGTTGTATGATATTTTTAAATATAGTATTCAACTAAATGTAGGCAACAGTTATCAGCAGGCTTCTGACCAGTTAAAAAATTTAAATTTTGAATTTAAAGTTAGAAATAAAATAAGGATGTTTCATGCAAATATTTGTAATCCTATTAACCTTCAAAAGGTTATAAACCTAGATCTAACCTTCTTCTATCAAATAAAGTCATATTTTGATAGGGTCATAAAATAAAATTTTAAGATAATGTGGGAGGGTTTTATAAGGATTTATGTTCTTTTAAATACTTCAAACTGGTCAAAACATTGGCCTACATCTTGGTGAAAACAATATTAAAAAATATCAAATCACCTCATAAATAACCCAGGATTTATAAACATCTGCAACACTTCTTGGTGATCTACCCTGTAACGCCCGCAAGGTTTTTATGGGTGCAGTAAAATAATGTTCATTAATGTGAATATGGCAATGTGAATATGTGTTCTCATCAATAACACATTAAACCTACGAGTGTGATGGATGTGGGGGGAGCCACAATCCCGACAAGCCATTGTTTTAAAAGGTCGTGAGATCCTCACGCTCCAAGGCTACACTGGACAAGCCTACCAACTGCCACCCACTACCAGAATTTCTATTTACAGACCTGACATAACTGCGGAATACGTAATAAGTGAGAGAATATACAGATAAACCTCTCGGGTCACTATACACACGTCTTAGTCCTTTGATAGTAGTGTGGCTTGATGTGAAACTATTTCTCGCTAGAAGAACTTTTTTTTTTAGATTCTACTACGTGTTATATTTAAAAAGAAGGTCAAAAATGTGAAATTGTGTTCAAAACCATGTAATTTTCTAGTGGTAACCATTTGTGAAGAGGCTGCTAATACACTTTATATTCAGTTTTTGGGATTATATTATTATACATACATAAAGTGAATCCCTCTATATCCTATAAGGTGACCTGGCGGTCTAGGGGTAAGGTGTCAGACTTCTGTGCCAGCGGCCGGGGTTCATTCCTAGGTCCCGGCACAGATTTATCTGATTACCAAACCCTTCCTTCACCTCTGACAAGACATCTTGTGAATGTGGGGAGTGCCAGGCCTCCACCGTGGTTCGGATTCCACGTTAAACTGTAGTTCCTTCATTTCATCTCACAATCACCCTGCCATTACACATTAGCGTAAGTGCGTATAACCCGAACGGGTAGTAAGACACGGTGCTAATAATAATATATCCTATAAAGAGGCCCTACAGACTTTTTAAATGTTTGTTTGAGTTTTACTTATTTCTGAATATCCAGGATGTAGTAGCAAAAAATATTGCTATTTATTTAATAACATCTAATACGGTACATTCAGTGTTCCATATAAACACAAAGTTTTATCTGATCTGACTCAATATATTTTTGAGTTTTTTTTTACCACCGCATCTTACCACCCATTCTGGTTTTACACTATGTACTAATTACATTAATGGTTTTAGGGATGAGGATGATTAGTTATAGGAGGTGTACCCAGATTTGAGTGAAGGCAGAGTGGAAAACCATTTTGGAAAAACCAGCTTCAGTACACCCAAGTGAGATTCAAATTTCAATCTTCCCATCCTTGGCATTAAAGTCTACTGTGAGAGTAGAACTTTTAGGCCATGTGGCCACCGAGGCGGGTTTGCAACAAATTAATTCAAACTTCTATTACAGAGTGGCCACAATATTTAATAAGAAAAAAATTCCCTTAGTTTTTCCTCATTTATAAATTTAAATTTTTAGACTAAAAATGTATTTGTTGGAATTGATATGAGGTATAAAATAAAATATTCCATCTCATTAAGAGTTATTTTTGGAATGTACTAAACAATAAATAATGATATACTTAATCAAAAACTGTGTTGGAATCTTCTTCAGGTTGTTTTTTATGCGTGTGAAACATGATATTTTAGCTTACACGATGAAAAAAAAAATTGGATGTAGAAAACAAGGCGCTTAGGAAGGAGGCATTTGGTCCAAAAAGGGATAAGAATATTGGGGAGAAGAGAAGGTTACATAATATTGAGTTACATGCCCTGTACTCATCACAAGACATTGTTAGTATAAGCAACTCCATTAGATTACGGTGGGCAGGACATATAGTGTGAATGGGAGAATCTAGAACCTTGTTCAGACCATTGACTGACAAACCTTACGAGAAGAGACCAGTGGGAATACCTAGAATCAGATGGTAGGATACTATTAGAATGGATCTGAAAGAAATACGGTTTAATGAGGTAGACTGGATATAACTAGCTCGAGATAGTTATATGTAGGGTTTAATGAGGTAGACTGGATAGAACTAGCTCAAGATAGTTATATGTAGGGTTTAATGAGGTAGACTGGATAGAACTAGCTCAAGATAGGGATAGGATTAATTAGGTGGACTGGATACAACTAGCTCGAGATAGGGATAGAGTTTAATGAGGTGGACTGGATACAACTAGCTCGAGATAGGGATAGAGTTTAATGAGATGTACTGGATACAACTAGCTCGAGATAGTTATATGTAGGGTTTAATGAGGTAGACTGGATAGAACTAGCTCAAGATCAGTAAAGGGTTTAATGAAGTGGACTGGATACAACTAGCTCGAGATAGGGATAGAGTTTAATGAGGTGGACTGGATACAACTAGCTCTAGATAGAGATAGGGTTTAATGAGATGTACTGGATACATCTAGCTCAATATAGGGATAGGATTAATTAGGTGGACTGGATAGAACTAGCTCAAGAGAGGAATAGGGTGTAATGAGGTGGACTGGATAGAACTCAGGATAGGGATAGTTGGCATACTTTTGTAAGTGTGGCAATTAACTTTCGAGTCCTTAATGCCATTGAGTAAGTAAAATTGTTTGAATTTTCTTCTGAATGGAACTTTATTTGCCATAGGTTCAGAAATAACATCCCTATAAATAGATTGAACGATTATTAAAGGTAAGGAAAATGTTCACAATATTTCTTTCACACATTCAACAGATTCATTAAGAATCGAGATTATTTTTAACTAACTTTTCCTTCCCTTTCAATTTGCAAAACAACTATATACTTTGCTAAGTTTAACATCAATCAATAAATTTATAAAAAGAAGATGATTTCAGAATATAAGATTTTTCTTAAGGGCAGTGTCACACTGTCAAATTTCATTTATAAAAGTTATTTGACCAAATAAATATGATGTAACTTTGACAATCCATCAAATAACTTTTATGCAATAATATATTTTATAAACCTATTGTTTACATAATAGAACCTGCTCTAAGATTTTATCAAAGAAACTAGTGAAGATCTGGAAGAAAATCCTGGACAAGCCTACAACGTAGTTAAAAATGTATTTGTAACATAATATGTTCTTATACAAAACAAACTTAACCCTTAGTCTCTGCATAAGTGTATTTTTCATTTGTTTCATGGTACTTTCATAAATATTTTTCACATGATTGGTGTATATTTTTGTAATAATATATATTGTGAAAACTTTGAAGAAAATAATGTAATAACGTATATTTTATCAAAGGTGGTGTCAACTATTATCATATTGAATAAAATTAATATTTTTTCTGTTTTTCTTCTTCTCAAGTCATCAACCTGGTAGTTGGTTTGTATTTTCACATACCTTCTAGGATTATTTTACATGCCACAATTGACATGGGACTGACAGCTTTAATTCCCCTCCAAAGGAAGTTGTGTATTTTTTTTATAAAATAAATATGATATTGTAATATTGCCCTAAGAAAGAAAATATTGTTCGAATGATTCTAAGAGTTTGTGGATTATTTTTAGTGCAATGAAGAAAGCCAGTGTATCACTAGTGTGGACAGATATATTGATATTGTATGTTTAAGCTGCTTACTCGTATGCTGATAAAATGGCAAAAATCTTCAAGATGTTCAGTTTGAATGTTACAGATGATAAAGCATAAGTAGAGTTTAACAATTACCAACATCGGGGAACCATAAGTAGTCTGATAACTTAGCTCAGTCGATAGTGTGTCTGTATACTGAGCTAAGGGTCTCGGGTTAGATTCCTGTCATGGCCAAAATATTTATCATTGGTGAAATGTGGGTTCGCCCTTTTACACTGATTAATTAATGGCCGAGGACTGTATCTTGTGCCCATCCGTCTTTAGATTAAAAGGCATATGAAGCTACGAGGCCTAGCAAGCCGTTAGTGGCAAAATACATGGCTTGTATAAAAATATTGACCCAGGCCACAAGCTGGAAACAGTGGTGGATGTAAAATAAAGGTACCATATGTCAGATTGTTAATCTATTGTGTTGTGTTGTGTTGTGTAGCACAAGGGCCTGACACCCAATCATCTCCAACTAAGCATTAATATTATATTTCAAGTTTCATTCCATGTTGAAGAAATCCACCAAAATTAATATTTTGTTAATATGACAGAGAATTAGTTTTTTTTAGACTTGAATAATGTCAGAGCAATCCTGAACACCCGATAATAAAAAAGTGACACCGCACATTGACCAAGAGCACTCGGTGGATCTTTTATTATTATATTATTTAAATGGCTGAAATACTACGAGGCAGTGAGAGACAGTTAAAATTTTGCTTTCTTTTCCTTTAAGGACAGACAGGCATGCCCATTTCATCCCTCATGCTATTTGAATTCTATAGAAGAGAGTTTAAGATTATGTACTAATCACGCTAATGTGTTAAGAATAAGAAAGGTTGTATTTAGAGGATGTGTACCCACATTTGCAAAGAGGGAGAGTGGAGAACCTTTAGGAAAAACCACACTCGGTACATCTGACCAGGATTTGAGCCCCGGTCTACCTGTCATCGGCAGGCTAGTCTATTGCAAGAGTGACGTATTAGAACAAGAGTATTCAAACTGGGGTATGCCATCTAAGGTATGTAAAATTTAAAAAAAAGTACATACATGTATACTTCTCAATTAAAATTTATTGTTTAATATATTGTTTGGATGAAACTTATTTTATGTATTTTAGATGTAAACTACAGAATATGTATAAGTGACATTATGTCCCAACAACTTTGGGGTTACAAATAAGAAGATAAATCATACAGAGGGATATGCAAACAAAAAAAGGTTGAATACCACAGCCTTAAAGCATTCAGCCACCCAATTGGGCTTGAAACTGTTTAAACCTAGTCAAAAACCTCGATAAAGTGTTAATCAAAACCAATTTTAAATCAAAAAACCAAATCCTATATAGGTACATACCAAGAAAGTTTGGGAAAAGAAACCGTACATACTGATCACATAGGTGAACTAAGTAAAAATGTACCAAAAATAAGGTAGGCCTAATCATCTAAAAAAAATTGTTTATCTTTTCCTTAATATTTTGTTAGAATTTTGCTATCTTTAAACAATATAATTATTATTAAGATAGATTACATTAAATCAAATTAAATTAATCAATATGAAGTGTGTTTTCTGAAGCATGATAATTTAATCTTTAAATAAAAGCAATAAATAATCAAATTACTTATCATTATAACCCTATAGATTATATATAATATTGCAAACTGTAAACTTAATAGATGCACATGCAGTGTTGAATAAGTACATCCTTTTACAATAAAATTATCTAATTAGATTACCTGCTGTAAGCTACCAAGCACAATCTTGTTTCTTATAAAATGAACTTCACCATCCGCCATAAAATAAAATTGTTCTCCACTTAAAGTTCTTCTCAAGAAGATCAAATCTTTCAAACTTTTTAAATCTTGTAAGTAATATTGTAACATTTTATAGTATATTAAAATAATAAATAAATTAAAAAAATTATATAATACATATGAAAACTTTCTATATCATGTCATCAAATATTTTGTGTAAAAAAATAGAAAATTACAAGTGTATATGACTCATCCTTATTAAATATAATATTGTTTTAATTAATTTAGTATTTTGAAAACTGAGCCATTAATACTTTTTTTGACTAAGTGTTTTGTTTATTAAACATGTACTTATCCCCATTTGAACATTACCAAATTAAAAAGTTATTTACAATAATCAAACCAAGACATACTTTGTTCCAATAGTTTAAATGGCTCTTCTCGAGAGTAGTTTATAGTGTCTGAGGCAAGTTACAGCACTGTTTGTGTATGACTGTTATGGTGGGAGTAAGTGTAGGATGTCGTCTTGTGACGTGTTACTTTGAGACATTGCACAGCCCACACTCACTGTAATAATATAGCAGATATCATCTGTATATAATAGTTCCAGGTAGATAGCAGCACTAGTCAACAATGTGTTACATTTACAGTTTCAAGCTTCTGCTTCAGATGACACAACTATGTAATAAAATCCTAAAGCAATACATGGTTTTAAGACTATATGTGTGACTACTTTAAGATTATTTTTATAATAATTAACATTATATAGCCGTGTCTGTGGGCAGGCAGTCTAAACATCAATCTAACTTATCGCGTCTGGTTCTAAGATTAGAACTGAGATTTAATATTGGATTGTTTATTAAATATATATATGATTAATAGAAAACTATCTTGCTAGTTTGTTGATCCATCATAAATTCTAACTACCATAACAATAATAATTATCAGTGAAAAGCATGTATGAGGGTAGGAGGAGTTGTGTTAAGATGGAGAGTGGCTCTTAATCAAAAATGGAGTGAAGCAGGGTAGTGCCCTTTCGGCTCTCCCCACTACGATTTGTAATGATAGTGGAAATTATCATGAATAAAGTGGCAGTAGAATTAGAGGAGGAAAGAATGAAAGCTATGTTGTTTGCTGATGACTTGATGGTATGGGTTGGGGTAGAAGGCAGAGGAAGTACAGGAATGGAATGAAATTTAGCAAGGTGAAGTGTGAAGTAATGGTAATGACAAGGAAGATAATTAGGTCTTGTAAAGCTATAAAGTTGGATGGAGTAGCTGAGATAGTATGGGCATGTAATGAGGATGGGGAGGGAGAGGATACAAAAGAACATTATGAGAATGAAGTATGTAGGAAAAAGGCCACACGGGAGACTAAGAAAGAGCTGGGAGGAGCGGAGAAAGTCTGCAAGTGAGAGGATAAGGCTGGAAGCAATTAAAGGAGGAAGAATGGTGGAAGACTACATCTAGACCTACATTATTAAAACTGCACAATGTTGTGAAACTGTAGAAAATATTTTTTTAATTATGTTTTAATACATGCTTTAATATTTGGAGGGTTTATAAAATCAAAATGTCTCATGCTGCAGGAATAGCCGCTACTAGCGAAGTGACAATCTCTCGGTGAGATACTTAGCTGGTGCGAAGATTGGTCAGGTCAATGTGGTGATACCTCGTTCGTTTGATAGCTTGCAAATGCACTATGTATTAATAGTTTGGTTATTTTAATCATAAAAATAAATAATAATAACATGTTTTATTATAAAATAATATAAGAGATTCTATATGAATAATTGAAAAAAAACAGTGCCCACCAGACGACTTCAAAGACTGAACGACAAAAGAAACAAGACGGCACGTGGTGGTGACGAAATGCAATTAAAGAGCAATGTAAGTGACAAAATTTGGAAACAAGGCTAGAATTGAAACCTGATGAAAGAGCAAGGTGTTGAAACCCAAAGAGGCAATAATAGAGATATTGTGTATAAGCAAGTTTCCGTAAATAATCAAATAGTCCATAGATTGTGATACTATCCTGAAAATCAAATATATATTGTATGCAAGAATGGTCTAGCTTAGTGTCCCTAACTGTTGTGCATGTGCTTGCAAGTGCATGAAAAGGATTTTAGGGGGTGCGATGTCAACTAAGTTTTATTAATCCAAACTTATATATATATATATATATATATAATAATAATTCTGATAAACACTTTGACAATTATGGGTTGTGATGTCATGAGCTTGCAGCTGACATGCAAAGCCTTGGACAAATTGTTTGACTTGGATGAGCACTTGTGTTTATATTTAGCATAGATTACAATAATTCAAAGATTAAAATATAATATATGAATTAATATTTAATAGTTTGCATTTCAGGGAGGAGAGGGTGATCCACACCCCTATGATCGTCTCTTTGGCTTCATGCCTGCACACATGCCCCACTTGCTAAACATTAGGATTAACAAATTTCACTACCCACACTACCCGACATAATCTGTGACTTTCACTCATTCGGGTATATTTTAACACATTAAAGTTACCTGAACCAACACAAGAATGAATGATTTTATATTGAAATAAATATATATATATTAATTAATCAGATACATAAAAACAAAAAAGGGATTTATATAAAAACTGTTAGTAAAAAAAAAGTTATATCTCACCACAAAATTAGAAATATAAAAACTCTTTTATGAATAGTGTTTTTATTCATCCAAATGCTTGTTCCTGTCAAACCATCGGGGTGACTCGATGGGCTTATACTTGTTAGCTTTTACTTTACTTTATTTTTACTGCCCAATAAATGAATAAATAACTTAAATAAAAAATAAAAGTGAGCAAAATCAATATATAACAATAAATAAATAAATCAAATAAAAACAACAGCACATGTACATACAGACACATAAAATCCCAGCATCAAAGTAAATATAAAATAAAAACAAGTGCATACCCATGCTTTAACGAGGGATGGTGCTGCTGAGGCCTCATGTACAGGTTAAATAATGACTTGGTCGCTAATCTAGAACAAAATATCAACATGCAGGCGCCATCAATACAACAGCAATGAGCAAGCCAAACAAAGTGTATACAATATTGTTGCCAAGGAAATTTAGGATGAGAAATAAATAATATTGTGAGCATTGTCTCTCTTAATTATTTTTTACACTATGGGAAATGTTCCCACAATATTTAAAGTTTATTTACCAAATGATTTTCCTCCAAGGATTTTAATTTTAATTTCAACTGTGGCCCTTATATAACTCCAGGATTAATGGTGTTGACATCCTCTTATGTACATTCAATTGTGGAATAAAGCCCACTTACATTACTATATATGGACTCTGCTTGTCAACTCAATGGGCAACTTATAAGTGGGAAAGTTGTGCATTAATGAATTAAATGGGTATCAGCAAGTGATTGAGGGTTATACAAATGATAAAGAAGCCACTATGTATACCAGTAAAAGTGTACAAATCTCTTTGATATAATGGAACTATGGTTATGTATTATCTAAAACTAATTTAGTATTGATTTTAATAAATAAATATATTTTCATAGATATTTCTTTTCAGCACTAATGTTTAAGATTTTCAAATTACTTGACATATTACCATTAGTTAATTTTTATGTGGCTGTTTTCAGAAGTTCCTTTAATTGTTTTTTATTTTAATAGTAATTCCTCAATCATGATCAATTTAATGTTCGCTTGATTTTTACATAACGTAACATAGCATAACATAACATAACATAACATAACATAACATAAAGGTTCTCCTCGTATTTTTTAATGGAATCCATCACAATGGAGTTAACTTCATGATCACTTTGCATTCACTTAAATGAAAGACTTGAACTTCATGTTAAGTTATCATTAAGTAAAGTGTATCACATGTTCTAGATAGACAATCATGTTGCAAATTATGTCAACAGGGCTATATAGTACTTCCTTTGTTTGTTTATTGTATGCAGACAAATTCTCTGGTGCAGTTTTTTGTATGTCTCGCAAACTCAATAACATTGTAGTATCTTGTTATACATTATTATATCAAGTAAAGCTTTTATTGCAAGTGTTTGTAGCCTCATCAACCATAAATGATTGGGTTTCATTTTGGTGAAGTAGTTCTTTTATGTTAAGTTAATGTTAAGTGAATTTTAAGTGACCATTATGTTACATGAACATTAAGTTGATCATGATCCTGGCATTACCATATGTTACTTAAGTTAAATTAATCACTCTCTATTGCTGTTGACAAGGAGGTTGAGGTTCGAATCGCAGGCAATTTTTTAAGAACATTAATTTATGAGAAATAATTTATAGAACCAATACAATTAGGATAAGATTTTGACCACTATTCTATAAAATTTACTTTGAATTTGATATTATTTTAAAATCAAATATAGGCTACAAGATCTATGGAAGTGTCATAACTTGGAGGGAACATTTTGCACGAATATTTTTTTTTATATATAGAGCCTATACTAAACTAATTGGTACTAATATGAATCTTGTTAAAACTAGCCTAATATTATGATACAGTAACTTGAAAAGCTTAAAGTACATTCTAATTCTACATCAGAATTTAGCCTGTTGAAATAATTAAATGTAGAAGTGATACAATTTAAGAAATTCTCAACTTACCCTATCTAAAAGTTAAAACACTTTTCAAACAAAAATAAATGAATTTATATATTTACAATCATGAGCTGCAAAGTTAGTTTAAATTACTCTAAAAGCTTTTGTATTGTTTCAAAATATAAATGTATGGGAAAATAATATTTAAAGAAAAATATAAGTGATTCTGATAAATGAATATCCAAACAAATTTATTGCAAAATAATGTAATGCAATTAATAGGGAAGGAAGCCAACCTGAAAGTATACCTGTAATCACGTTGGGCCTTTGATAGGTTTTTTTTAAATAATTTCTTATTTCACATTTTACACATGATTTAAAATGTTTAGAAATATTCTTTTTTCATATTTAAAAAACAAATATTGAAATTGAAAAAGTAACAAACTTGTAGTGTTACCAGATAACAGGTTTCTATTCAACCGTCCATCCAGTTGTATGAAGTGAATTTAGGCAACCAGTTATATGGAAAAACTTTTACAAGTATGTAAATGTCAACTTTTGTGTGTTTTTCTGTATCTCTTAATATGGAAAAGATGTACAGTATTTCTGAAAATTTTAAATCATATAGAACTGTTAAAGTGAACAATATTTTTAAGTGTAAAGAAATGAAGATGAAAGTTTTTTTTGTTTCACTCAATGACTAGCCTACCTATTCTTTCAGGATACCTTCCTTCGCTAGCACTTATATTTAATTACTGTACTGTGTTTTCAAATTCATTAAACAATAATCAGTTTACATAAACAAATGTATCGTGTGTTATAGGAAGTAGTAATTTGACTTTATTTTAAACAAAATTAAATTATAAAAAAGAGGTCCAAGCAAATTAAATATAAAATAAACATGTATTAATTACATATACTGTACCTGGATGCGGTTGCCATGGCGCTCTGCGGTGACGTGATGCCGACATTGTGGAAGTCCCCTGTGGAGCTCCATCTCTTGGCTAAGCTGAGATTACCAACAGAGGTCGGTCTTTGCGGGGCTGAGTGTTTCTGTGTAGGGGTAGTGCGCCCCGTACCTGTAGGAGTGGCTCTCTGAGGGGGAGGGGGTGTTGGAGTGTGTGTGGGGGAAGGAGATGTGGGGACAGGGGAAACACTGTTGGAGCTTGGAGAGTCCGAGTGGAGTGAGCCTGTCGACTGGTAGTGGACCACACGTCTACCAAACCGACAAACACAAAATAAACACTAATAGCAAATATGGAAAATATAAATCTAATTGTTTTATTATAACAAATGTGTGTTTAAATATAGGCTAACATCTTAAAGAACCTCTTAGTACAGCTGATCAGAAGTGAACTCTGACCTCCTGTGTGTCCATAAGGACTGATGTTTAAAAGATTGAACAGATATTTTAGTAAACAAAGAACCATATTTTAGTAAATCAACCAGGAAAATTAAAAATATAGTTAATTTAAATTCAGATGAATAGGTTCTACAAAGAATATTGTTTGTATTTAAGGCTAATAATTTCAAAATATTTTCTTTAACTAACTCACAGTGTTTGTTTTTACAGTAGTTTTCTCATTTTATATTCTAAGCAATGTTCTGGTAAAAACGCAAGTTCAATTCTACATGTAGTTTTCATAATTGTTTTATTACCCTATTTTTAGGTGAATGTTGTTACATTTCTTTAATAATAAACCAGTGTGGACAGGTCAGCTTAGTGGAGTTCATTAGTGAAAGAAGTTCTCCAGGGTTGGCATTTCAAGAATAAACAAGGCTGAGAAACGGCTTACAAATAAATTGAGGGCATTATGGGAATCAAGGCGTTGATAGTTGCAGAAATAAAGTATAAAATATGGGTTCTAAGATCTCAAGAGAGAAAATATAGTGTTTCTACAACAATGTATATTATACATACTATTTTGTTTCACAAATCTTATGAGTTTTTAGTAAATGGTAGTTTTAAGATAAAAGTTGGAGAAAGTTTTCTGAGGTGCACCGTACTATTTATTTTAATATATTTTTTAATTGTACAATTGAGGGATAGCACCACCTTAAGAATGATACCTAAGTGTTCCCACTCACTAGAGGACCATCCCATGCCAAACCTATGTCTTATAACTCACCGCTGTGGCAGAGAAGACGCGTAGCTGGCTGCTCTACGCAAGGGGTCTCTAGAAGCCAAGTCGCTTACACTGCCCTGGTACTTCTTCATAGAACTAGGGCTATCCTTGTATTGTGGACTAGACTGTACATGATTATTCTGGAGCAAAACTGAAAAGAAATATATGTTTGACGTTAAACGAGTCAAGTCATAAAGATGTACAAATAATGAAGGAAACTCGGGAAATTACAAATTTAATAAGCATTATAATTTAATGTTACAGATATTATGTAATTTTTATGCCCAACTTTTTATTGCTGTGCATTGTCTGTTTTGGCTATCCACTAAATGTTGACACTAATGGGGTAGAGATAAGGAAGGTATACTTTAGAAGAAATATACCTATATTTGTGTGGAGAGAAAGCAGGAAATCATTTAGGAAAAAACTATCCTCCATACAGCTTATTATGATTTGAACCCCAAACTTCCTGTCATCAACAATAAGTTACAGTATACAGAGAGTTCTCACAAAATGTGATAATTGCATTCTCAAAAAACTTCAAAATTGTTTTTAGAAAAAATTCATTAAAAGGTAAAATTTAGGTTAAGGGGCTGTCGGTGCTGGATTTACTTACATATATGGTGGCCCTGGGGCAGCATAGTGTGGGGGCTCCCATAAACCCATGTTGTTGTTTTTTAGAATTGTGTCTTACCACCTGCGCCTGTATACTAATTACGCTAATGAGTTTGGGATGAGGAACTTTGAATTTATAGGACATGTACTCGAATTTTCGAGTATAGTGAAGGTAAAACCACTTAAGAAAAAACCTCAGTACACCCAAACCAGGATTTGAACCCTGATCTCCCTGTCATCGGAAGTATAGTCTATTGCAAAAGTGATGCCTTATATCATGTGGCCACCGAAGCAAATCCATGTAATTTACATGAAAAAGAGTCTGTCTGAGGTAAGGTAAAAATAAAGCATGTTTTAATTCTATATACATGTAATAATAACAAAGTAAAAGGAAATAGGCTTCATAAAGATTTGATGAAAACTCTCATTATAAAACAAACTTTTCTTGATTTCTTTGCAGTAAACATGTCAATAATGACTTTAAAAGCCATGTCATTAAGTATATCACTTCCCATGCTGGGTCAGGAATGATATGTTATAACAGAAGATTTTGGTTCATTATTGTACTGGGTTGGGTTTGAACGACCATTCTCCCCAAAATTTTATCAAACATAAGTGCTAAATATAGTCTTAAAAGTATTTCAACATTGGAAAATGTTGCTCTGAAATGTTGTTCATTGAGTATTTCACAAAAGAACATTTACTTTGAAAGAGTATTTATAGTTTTCTTCCATGTCCACCCCTAATGCTGCAAACTGTATTAGTTCATTCCTTTAAGATTGTTTGAGACCATTTTTCTATTCAGTGACCAGATTGGTGCAGTGGCGGCGGAGCCGCAGGAGCAGGAGGCACTGCCCCCCGCAAAGAATTCCCCTGGAATAAGTTTGCCTACCACTGAATAGATTTCAAATCATCAATATTATTGAATATGAAGCTGAAATTTGCCCTTATTCCAAACTCCAAATTACTTCTAGATACATTCAATTTTTTTAAATATGCCGGAGAAGACCACCTTAAATAGTTTCAGAGGGCCACAAGCATCAAACTTTGAGAAAAAAATCACGTGAGGAGCATTTTAAATAGTTTCTAAGGCCATCCAAACTTCAAAAATTTCTAGGGGAGAGCCACTTCCAATAGTTTTAGATTCATTTCATTTTTAAGGTCTTACATGCGAGGACCAATCCAAATAGTTTTAAAAGCATTCCATTTTCAAATATTTGTCAGTGGAAGACCACTTCAAATATCTTATTGAAGGATACAACTTTTTTATGGCATATTAGAATCATTCGAAATAACTTCTAAGAAGAGTTCATTTAAAATCATATTGGCTGACAAAGATCACTTCAAATAGCTTCGAGAGCTATCTAATTATTTAGGAAAATTCACATGAGAGGCAATATAAATAACTTCTAGAAACATAGAAATTTAAAAAAATATTTTCTCAAATATATTTTAGGAAATATAATTTTTTTTTAAATCTGGGCAAGGACCATTTAAAATATCTTCTAGAGGCATTAGCATTTCAAAAATTTCTTAAGTACTATTCCAATTAGTTTTAGAGGCATCCAATTTTAAATATTTTCTGGGAGAATGCCCCTACAAATAAAGTTGAGAGCTAATGTATTGCAAAAGAAACAGCTTAGATCATGTGGGCATCAAAGTAGGTAGATATTATTCTAAGGTACCATAATATTAGAGATGTGCGAAGGTCACTTTTTGAATGCAAGGAAAGTTAAAGATAAGATTTTAGTTGTTGTTACATAGCTCTACTTTTAATTTTTAAACTATCCATTACCGACAAGTGCATTTAGATGATGCCTGGAAGATATATTCTAAAGTAAAAAGGTACTAAGTTTAAAAAGGTGTAAAGAAAATGCAGAAAGGAGTCAGACGTAAATCTAATCAAAAATGTTTTTTTTAAAGGAGAAAATAATTAAAAGGGTAATAAGGTCAAAAAGAGTATTATGTTAGGATAAAGAAAATAAAAGGGTTAAAAAATTGCAAAAAGGGTCAAAAAGTTTTGTAATTAAATCCAATGAAAATTATTTTAGCACTTTTTCTTACTGTATTCAACCTATTTATCCACCCAATTTACCCTTTAAATCCCATCCACCCGGTTACCTTTTTTACCCTTTTTGCCACCTTATACCCTTATTATCTCTTGTAGGTCTACCCTTCTTACCCCTTTAAACCTTTATACCATTTTTAATTTTACTAGGCTGGATTTACATTTTGCCATTTTGGTCTTACTACCCTTTTTTGATTTGATTAATTTTTTTACCGTTTTAGCATTTTTTACATTGAGTAGCTGGCTTATCCCAGAATAAATATTTAGGTTAAAAAGGTGTAAAAAATATACTAAATTAAAGCTAATCATTATTATTATTATTATTATTAGCACCGCGTCTTACTACCCGTTTGGGTTATACGCACTTACGCTAATGTGTAATGGTAGGGTGATTGTGAGATGAAATGGAGGACCTACAGTTTAACGTGGGATCCGAACCACGGTGGAGGCCTGGCATTCCCCACATTCACAAGATGTCTTGTCAGAGGTGAAGGAAGGGTTTGGTAATCAGATAAATCTGTGCCGGGACCGAGGATTGAACCCCGGCCGCCAGCATAGAAGTCTGACACCTTACCCCTAGACCAGCAGGTCACCTAAAGCTAATCAATTATTTTTTTAAATAAGGTATAAAAGGTGAGTAAAAAAATGCAAAAGTGCAGTAAGGGAAATAAGAACAAAAAGTGGTGACAGAAATGTTAACAAGTGCAAAAAGGACATAAAAAAGAGGCTCAAAAGGGTAATAAGTAAATCTAATTCAAATATTAAAATTCTGACTTCTAAATCCACGTGTTTGTGCACAATGACTACCATCACTCACATTGCAAAACTGTATGAAATGAAGTACAAAATCTATCTCACAGCATTAATAGATTTTCAATTTTTAATTAACTTAAAAAGTCATATCAAAATTTTAAAATTCCAGCTTCGAGGGGATAGTAGATTATTTATAAATTTCAGACCGCTGTGTAGATGTCATGCAATGCTCATGGCAGACAGACAAAACACTTAATTTTATTAATGTATAAATTCGTTCAATGACTTATAATAATTAATTTTCATATTTTCATATTAATTTTTTTAATATTTGTACATCTATAATTTAGAAAAACAATGTAGGCTACAGTACACAATTAAATAAGGTTCTGATCAACATTTTGTTACTAGGAATTTGATATTTACTCTATTGAATTAATTAATTTACTGTTTGGACATTAGTGTTGTGTTTACATGTTAACAGAAAAAAAACGCTAGTATTATTTAATGCTGATATAAAATTATCTGACTTTATCCATGCTTGTGTTATAGATGTAATATAATCACTCGGCAGTGGTAAAATACTGTTTAAAAGTTGTCCTATGTTGAAATGTTTCATATTTAGTGAAATATTTCAAGCATGTTTATAATATATCAAAGTTTTCTTCTTCTTCCTTAGAAATGTTTTGAAAATATGGATGTTACTGTGAAAGTTGAAGTCTAGGATTAAGACTAGATATGACCTTTGATTGGAACATTTCAAAGTTTTGCACATCCTTCAATAATATATTTTAATTAAGTGTATGAGAATAATGTGATAAATGAATATGTGTAACATGAATTTTCATGTCACCATTGATATTTATATGCTGGTACTTGATTAAGTACTTTAATGTAAATGCCTCATTACTTCAGTTCAATTTTCATGGGAAGGGTCTTATTTGAATTCTAGATAAGTTACTATATTTACTTTTACGTATTCATACATCAGATCATGTGACATGCAGCTATCACTTTTGACAGATATTATAAATGTAGATTACTTAGTACTTTTTTGTTTTGTTATTTAAAAGGGTCTTTCTGTGAAAATTGGACTTTAATGGTCTCATTACTATATAATTATTAAAGACAATACCACTGGTGACGACCCACGATTTTCTATTATTCTCCCTGCTCTAAATCCAGCATACGTTGTAAGTGGAGTATATTACCTCTGTGAACGACACTGCCATTGCGGACAGGTATCCTATTCTCCGGGATCGGCCCTCCCCGGGACTCAAACTGGTTAAGCCTCCTGAGGACATCCGCCAGTGTCGAGCGCAGACATACGATCTCGTCTCCTTGCTCGAGGACCTTCTTCTCAAGGTCAGCCACTCGCTCCCTCAGTGACTCGTTCTCAGTTTCAATCATGTCATCTGCAAACATCATACACACATTACTAAAGATATTATATTTATAATTCAAGTTGGCTAAATGTAAACATTAAGATCGTATTAACTATTAACAATGATAAAAATTGGTACAGATTGTTTTGGGATTGAATTAATATTTTGCCAATACAAAAAAAAATTGTAATTTTGTTATCACCTACACGAACATGTATCTTCCTCAATAATGAGTCTCAAGATTTAATTTTTTTGTCTATTGTTTAAAGAATAAAAAAATAATGCTACTGCCATGCTAAATTTAAATTGAAACAACCTGACCTATATGACTATGCCTAGGGGCGCTGGGACATTTTTGAAAAAAATGGGAACTGAAGATTGTGACTATGTCCGTGCTAAGTTATGTATATGTATATATATATATATATATATATATATATATACATAAATACATACTTTTTAACTATATATATATATGTACATAAATATATACTTTTTAGCTATATATATATATATGTACATAAATATATACTTTTTAACTATATATATGTACATAAATATATACTTTTTTAACTATATATATATGCCTACCATATATATAAGGTAGGCATATATATATAGTTAAAAAGTATATAATTATGTACCTAGATAAAAGAAAAAATTCAAAAAATTAGGTCAAAGAAAGGTAAAAACGAATCAAAGAAAATTTCTCGGTCACAACCTTAGATCACTATTTCAGCTCAATCAATATTGCTCTTTTTTGATTGTTTCAATAAGTTAATTCTATTTATCAAAACATTGTTACATGTTTGAAATAAAGGTTTGCTTACAAATAGGCTACACTTATTTTCCTTTCCCCTAGAAATATTAAGCTATGCAAATAAAGGAAGAGTCTAATCAAGCTTTTTCAATGTCAATAGTCTTGATAATCATGATTAATTAAATCATTGGACATTTGTTCCTGAAACATGATTCCCCACGCCCCCCAAAATAACAAGAGATTGGGGGAAGGGGGGTGTTCAATGAATCCATCCCTCCCCCCAGCCCCGGTGTTAAGGTGTAGATTCTACAGGAAAAGGTTATTGACAAATTTTTACATTTTGCATCAGTTTGTTTTTGTCTCTTTGCCATGACAAATATCTGATTGTTATTATTATTATTATTATTATTATACTTTTTAGTGCTGGCATGTCATAATAAGTCTCATGAGTGTTGGCCACCACTATAATAAATGGAATTGAAATTATTATTCTGCCGCTTATATACTTTTCATTTTATGGATGAATCCAAAATCTTTGATTTCATCTAATAACAACAACAATAATAATAAAGAACCAAATTCCCCTTGGCACTCTAATCACTAGACTTTACATTAATAAATATTTAATATTCTAAAGGCCAGAAGAAGGATAGATAGTATTAAATTGATTGAAATTCTGCCACTTTTGCGTAGCACCATGTGCAAAACATAAGTAAATACCAGTTGCTGAACCACAGTTGTGACTTCAATCACTAACCAATCTAGTCACAGTTGCGTAGCACCATGTGCGAAACATAAGTAAATACCAGTTGCTGACCACAGTTGTGACTGCAATCACTAACCAATCTAGTCACAGTTGCGTAGCACCATGTGCGAAACATAAGTAAATACCAGTTGCTGACCATAGTTGTGACTTCAATCACTAGCCAATCTAGTCACAGTTGCGTAGCACCATGTGCAAAACATAAGTAAATACCAGTTGCTGACCACAGTTGTGACTTCAATCACTAACCAATCTAGTCACAGTTGCGTAGCACCGTGTGCGAAACATAAGTAAATACCAGTTGCTGACCACAGTTGTGACTTCAATCACTAACCAATCTAGTCACAGTTGTGTAGCACCATGTGCGAAACATAAGTAAATAACAGTTGCTGACCACAGTTGTGACTTCAATCACTAACCAATCTAGTCACAGTTTCGTAGCACCGTGTGCGAAACATAAGTAAATACCAGTTGCTGACCACAGTTGTGACTTCAATCACTAACCAATCTAGTCACAGTTTCGTAGCACCGTGTGCGAAAGGCCTATGTCAGTTGATAATAATTCTAGACATTGGACGCAAGACAGACAAGGAAGTTTGAGGCCGTGGGAATGGAGTTCTAGAGGAACATTCTAGCTGTCACCAGGAAATGAAAATGTTCGGGGGCGAGAGTTGGGGTACATGACATACCGGTAGTAGAGGAAGCAAGGGTGAGGTGGTATGGACACATGATGAGGATGGAAAAGGATATAATGCCAAGGAGTGAGATGGAGGTGAAAGGGGGACCAAAGTAAGAGATGGGAGGAGCAGATAACAGCAACTCCCCCCACCCCCTCCCTTTCAGGAACCGAGACAACAGATCTTACGTGATCCATGGAGAAGGTTCAAGAGAGCCTCCGTGTAGTATTCAATCAGCAGACTCATGACGAGGTCGGCTGGCACTAGACCTGGTTCTTGGGGCTGGGTGTTCGACGCGCGGGGGGATCACTGTTTAAACAGCCGTTATGAAACAACCTCCGTACGGAGAAGATCCGGGCATCCTACTCGCCGGAAATAACACCGGCTCCCATAGTGGTCAGAGATACAAGTGTTCAAGTTTCATAGGAGAGGCCTTGTCCGAAAGTTAAACCACCTAGTTTTTACGTAACTATACGTACCGGCAATGTCACGTGATCTGCAGCCGTCACCTTGGGTAGATATTATAGAATACTATAGAATAGCAATAATCATATAATAGATTAAATAGAAAAGCTATTATAGTTGATAAATAAAGACTATCATATTTAGATGCAGCTATAACCGTAAACATCAAATATAATTACTTGGATAATTAATCCATCATTAAATGAACGTTCGTACATTTGGCAGTATAAGGCCCTTCTGGGTCGAATATGGCTACGTTAGCTGATAGCTCGTGATCTTAATTGAACACTCACGACGATTTACACACGTCCATTACAGACTCTGCCTTAAAATATGAGTGAAGAATTACCCTGAGCACGGGAATACTCCTGGATAGAGCTTTGGCGTATTAATCCAAAGGTCCCCGGTTCGATTCCCTTGTCTAGGTGTAATTTTTCAATATACATAATATAATACTAATATAGTGAAATGTTCAACTGCAGAAAATGTATTTGTATTTTCTAAAAGAACCTTCCTATGAAACGTGGACTGCAGCTTACACCGGAAACGAACAAGGCTCTGTTGATTGTTAATTTAAACTGTTAAAAATAACGATAAAGTGACACACGGACATTTTCACTTAATATCAGACTAACATCAAGACACGCCTCATTGTTTTAAATCTGGCAGAAATAAAACACTATTTCAAATGCAATTAGGACATTCGCGCACGATCTGAACGAAACGGATGATTTTGAACGCCACTATTTTAACCAGAGGTATCCCGCGATTCGTCTGACAGCACCACTGACCAAATGAAGTTACCCCTCCCCCGCCCCTCTGTCCAAACAAGGATCACGCCGAAAGCCGACGAGATTAGTTTGAACTGAAGTAATTACCGATGCCGACTGAACTAGACCGCCAGAAAAGGGAGACTGTAGAATGTATTCTACGGTAGCGGCAAGCAATTCACTCCAATTACAGTTCGTAAGAGTTAAGTTGAGACGCCCTTACAAAGTACAGAGTGGACCATGAAATGTAAGGTGGTACTTGGAATGAAAAGGTTTTTAATTTTTTATTATAATTTTAGCACCGCGCCTTATTACCCGTTCGGATTAAAGGCTTAAATACTAATTGCGCTAGTGAAATTAGGACTGTTATATTTAGAGGAAATGTACCCAAAGTTGCGTGGAGGGTAAGTGGAAAACCATTTTGAAAAAACGACCCTTATTACACCCGACCAAGATCAACCTTTATCTCCTCGTTTTCAGCAATCTAGTCTACTGCGAGAGTAGCTACTTAGACCATACGACCACCAAGGCGGCTTTTTTATATTGGGACTGTACTTCTAACTCTAAGAAAATATTATTGAATACGAGTCAATTTAATGCTTGTATTATTATTATTATTATTATTATTATTGATGATGATGATAACACTAGGGTGATAACTATATAAGCAATATAGGGCCTTATTGAGGGTTAGGGGTTCAAGGCATTAAAACCCTTAGAGAAATATTAATAATAATATTCTTACTTAATTTCTTGGCTAGTGGGGCTGTACTGAGTCTTATAAAATTCATAATACTTAATTATGCATAAAAAACTAGATTGCTTCAAGAAGGATCTAATGTTTTTCTTATCACCGCGTCTTACTACCTGTTCAAGTTATACACAGATTTAATGTTTAAAAAATGGTGTTGCATCCCCTGTTGAGGGATTTCCACTCGAGCCCCGAAAAATAAGTTCCTGGTAACGGCCTTGAGCTATAGCCTATAGCGCCAGAAACACTAGTAATAGTAATAATAATACACCTAAAATTAAAGTCAATAAATGTTCAGGCAAGAAGACCACTGAATGAATGAATAAGTAAAACTTGTGTGCAATTTGGTATTAACACAGGGTTATCGATGCTTACATACAAACACACGCGTGCACAGAAGAGATACACCTTGTCTTACATTTACATTACCAAGATGAACAGTTAGTTCCCTCTACAGTTTTCCAAGACTCCTATCAGGGTAGGGATGAGGAAGGTAGAATGAAGAATCGTAACCGCATTTGCGAGGAGGAAGGGTGGAAAACTATGAAGGAAACAGTAGGCCCTACACCCTGCCATCGGCGAACCAGATAAGACTAGACTGACGCCTTTGTCCACCTTAATAGGGCCCCTAAACGATCATTAAGACTGTCAGTATTAATAAAGCAATAATTAATACCGAGTCATACTGATCGCGTAGGGGCCCTATAAAAGGTGGGGGATCCCTCTCAAGTTACCCGACACGAGGTGTTGTGGGTACACACCGCATAGAGCCATAGCGTGACCGGCTCGCTTCCACCGTAGGTGCAGAGTTCGATGCCGGCCTTGACCTAGACATTGAGCTCAGCTCTTCCTGCGAGCAAGGAGGGCATAACGACACAGCAAGGGGATTTGATGGACGAAGTTCACTTGTTTTTATACATTTAAAAACTTTTTTTTTAATTTATTGGTGGTGAAATGGGGGGGAGGAGGGGCTTAATCCTTTCACAATGACGAATTAATGGCAGGGGACTGGATGTTGTGCCTGTCCTAGTCTTTAAGTTAGATTATAAATCATATGATGCTACGACAGGCCTAGCAACCTGGTAGTGGAAAATATATGGCTTGGACAGTAATGGATGTAAAATAAACTTTATTTGGCTTATGGTTAGCAACAACATTTATAAACCTAGAATGTGCCTTCTATTCTGCATTTATTTATTTTTTCTCGTTAATGTTTCCTAAAATGGTAATTTTCAAACAAAACGTCAAGGTGCGTATACACAAAAAACAAATGTTGAGTGAGGCAGGTCGAGGCCGAACGAAGACATGCCTCACACAGCGCGAGTTCACTCAGCCACGTATTGCCTCGATCCGCCTCCATCTAAAATAATATTGAGCAAGTTAATATTCGATCTATATAATGATCAGGAGGTCCTAGGGGCTAATCGCCCGGTATGGTTATAGTTGTGTCACCATCTGGCAGTTCAAGAAGGTAGCAATACAATTTCATGTATTCATAGGCCAAGCTGTGTTTTCTGCTCACTCACCTGTTACTTTTGACGTATGTAAGATAATACTACAGTGGCCTTTTATCATAAATGGCTACTCTACTTTCGTTGCATGCACTATAAGGGGCTACTTAAGGCAATCCTACTATAATTGACTTTTAAAATAGAAAACAAACTTCATTTAGAATGTTAGGCCTCCACCGTGGTTCGGATTCCACGTTAAACTGTAGGTCCTCCATTTCATATCACAATCACCCTACCATTATACATTAGCGTAAGTGCGTATAGCCCGAACGGGTAGTAAGACGTGGTGCTAATAATAATAATAATCTTTATTAAGAAGCGAAAGGCATACAATAAAGGTAAATTATCCATAAGAAGGGCGTTTTAGAAAATTCAAACATATTTGTGCGGTCAACATTATACTATATTTACTATATTATATGGTCTAGTGGCTAGAGATCTAGAGGTCCCGGGTTCAATACTAGGTGCTTCCAGAATGTGTATACAGCAGTGGATCTGGAACGGTGTCTAACTCAGCCTCACGAGGACAAACGAGGAGCTACTTAAATAAAGAAGTAGCAGATCCGGTCTAGAAAAGTGAGAAATAGCCGGAGGGTTCGTTTTGATGAGCACATGACACCTTCTATCCGCAAATGTTGGCCCAATTACCGCTAACGGCGGTGGCCGCTTGGTATATCTCGCCTACGAGCTCGTACCATGGAGTTTTTCTAATGTTGTTTTATAGGTATAATATAAAAATATCAAAATTGACAGCTTCAAATCACACGACTTGACGTATGCATACACGAAAGTAAACCTAGTAGCTTTTATAGTTGTCAGAATAAGATTCATCCATTGAAAATTAGAGCGTACAGCACTTGCTTTTCAATCTAAAATAAGTACTTAAAATGTTATAAAAACTACCCTATGCACAGTTGGTTGCTAAGAGCAGCCCTTGTGTTGGGGAAAAGCCGACAAAAAGAACTGAGCAACCCTTGTGGTGGGGAAAAGCCGACAAGGAGAGCCGAGAAGCCCTCAAACACAAAACGCGCCTTATTAAAAATAAAAGCGCCGGACACACACAATCAAGACCACGTGCACCCCCAGAAAGTTGTGGCTTGGTTTCGATCAATTAAAGTTAACGTAACCAGGGGACAACAGCTTGTTCTCGCCCGCGGGTAGTAAGACGCGGTGCCCAACTCGGCGTTTGGTTGCGTGGTAGGGAGGGCGCGTCGATTCCCAAAGATACATTCTAAGCTTCTATACGCAGGGGCGGATCCACGGGACATCCCCCCCCCCC
>CABFVX010003539.1:0-13261 GCA_902151425.1 Timema shepardi | reverse complement strand
CCCCACGACCAACCCCCCCCCCCCCTTTTCAAATTGGCAAGCGACTGACTAAGAAATTTAAATCCAGCCGAAATAAACACATCTGAGCGAATCAACGGAAAAGACGGCAAGAAACTTCAGATTGAGGTATAGAGAAAGTTAGGGGCAGTCTCATTGTTGCGACCAATAAAACATGGCCGAGGACAGCTGTGGGGGAAAGCTGACTTGATGGTTTGTATCATTGTAGACCTGCAACAGATGGTTGAGCGGTTTGCCAAAACTATCACACACAGAATTGTCGTGTAGCCTACATTTAAGAAATATTATAGCCTAAACATGTTATAAAGCTGGAGACTAACTTGAGCTGGGCTTTGTAATGTAAAGCTCGATACGAGCACTACACGATACATTACAAAGCTCAGCTCAAGTTTCTGATTGGGCGTAGAGAATGCTCGTCCCGACAGTGCTCCGGGATTTTCTCATTTCTAGCTGAAATGTCGGACATACAAATCGCGAGTGAAGCGTTTTTTTAAAAGTTATTTAATGCTGTTGATCTTGAGGATCTCACAAAATAGTTTTCTTCCTATATTGTTCAATAAAAATTAAAGCGTTTTCTTGGTTCCACCCCATTTTATTCCGACACTTGCTGGTGATGACACAAAATACATCTTTCCTCCACACTACACCGCACTGACTGGCGTGTTACATTACCATGCTCTTGTTACACTACACTGCTTTGTTACAAGTCAGTCGCCATCCTTATATAATCATGATTTGGTTTGCAGGCTGTCCAGCCAAACTATATTTCAAAATTTCCTGACCTTTTCAGGTTTTTTAGAGTCGATTTTCAACTTTTCCAGTCACTTTAATCCTACAAACATTATTTTATGAAGATCACAATTTTAGGTAATAATATTTATAGACACGTAGTGCCTACATTCTGAAATTATGTAATTACATGCAGGTGTTAAAAATATTTCTTCCTAAAGCGATGGGCCATAGGGTAGTGCAATGTAAGTTAGATTTTAGTTGGATCATTATTGAGACATTAAATGATCACTCTAGGCCAGTACACTTTAAAATTATTGTAGGACATCTTATTTTTTAAGTTTATTCTTTATTTGATTTAATCAAATTCACGTGCATGTATATAGCCATGACTATTTCGTCTAAAGACATGCGTTAGAGGAGCGGGAAGAAACGACACAATAAATCAAATATTGGCCTTGAGAATTGCAATTAGTTTGCTCAACAATGAATACGTGTGTTAAAAGAGATTAACGGTGTGTATTAACTGGAAGAAAAATTTTGTAAATAAAAGTTGGGTATTTTATCAGTGAATATGTGAAAATTACAGAAATTTTATCAAATTCCCTTACTTCTCCCTGTTTTCCAGGTCACTTGATACCCTGTTTTATTTATATTTCCATTTATTTCTATTTTATTTCCAAGAGCCCAGGATGACCTTATAACGCATCATTTTTGAGTTAAATGTGAAGATGAAAAATCATAAATACATATCCCCTGGCAAGAAAAGAGCCGGTGCAGACGGTCAAGAGTCGAACCTTGATCTCCATTTCACCGGCAATACTATAAACTGCGAGCCTTACGCCTTGTACCATGTGACCACAGGTGCAGATACTCCGAGTATAGTCAAGCCACCCTAGGAATAATCTTATGTGACCCTTCAAAACTCCCCACCATCTTATTTCGTGAATGTACAGGCCGAACCATTAAGTTATTCCGTCATCACTTTTAACAATCATCATATACAGAATGTCCCGGGTTAAACGGTTAAACTTTGGAAGTGGGTCAAAAAACTAAATCAAGTTGTATTCTAGAGATTTGCTCGTTTTAGCATCTTTTTCGCGCAAACAGCAAAAAAACTAAATAAAAACAAGGTTTTAATGCAGAGGTCTTCGGCAATGGCTTAATATTAATTTTCCTCGGAGATGGATCGGTCGTGCTGGATCTGTGGCTTGGCCTCTGCGTTCACTTGAGTTAACGCCATTAGATTTTTTTTTTGTACAGGTAGCTTTCAAGCAAAAAGTGTATGAAGTGCCTAATAACGATCTTCAATCATTACAACCAAGGATAACGCAAGCGTGCGAAGAAATAACAGTCGCACAATGTCGGTCAGCCACTCGTTCTATCATTGATAGGTGCTCCGTGATGGGGGCCATCAATTTGAACAAAATAGATTAAATATTTTATTTAACACATACATACATATTTTATTTTATTTTGTCTGTTTGCGCGAAAATAAAGCGACAACTAGCATATATCCTAAAGACATTTTGATTTAGTTTTTTGATCCACCACCACTTCCCAAAGTTTAGCCGTTTAACCCGGGAACACCCTGTATGCCTGGCACTAGAAGACCTCTGGAGTGACTCAGAACGAGATGGAGGGACGATATCAGGAGGCGTGGAGGAGGATTGGAGGGAGGAGGCTCAGGACATAACGAGATGGAGGGACAATATGGCCAGAGATATCAAGGTGGTGTGGAGGAGGATTGGAGGGAGGAGGCTCAGGACATAACGAGATGGAGGGACGATATGGCCAGAGATATCAAGGTGGTGTGGAGGAGGATCGGAGGGAGGAGGCTTAGGACATAACGAGATGAAGGGACGATATGCCCAGAGATATCAAGGTGGTGTGGAGGAGGATCGGAGGGAGGAGGCTTAGGACATAACGTAGATGGAGGGACGATATGCCCAGAGATATCAAGGTGGTGGGGAGGAGGATCGGAGGGAGGAGGCTTAGGACATAACGAGATGGAGGCAGTTTGTGCGGTCGGCGCATGGTCTTCAAGCTGGTGACGGAGAAGTCGAGGTTTAAATCTCGGTCAGGCGTACTGAGTGGTATTTCTGAGATGGCTTCCCACTCTCTCCCCTCCCTCCTCCCCAAGCAAATGCGGGTATACTTCTTATGAATATAATCTTCCTCATCCCTAAAACTATTGACGTAATTAGTACATAAACTTATAACCCGAACAGTTAATAAGACACTGTGCTAAAAGGGGGAAGTAGTTTTTGGCAATGTTCGCTAGTCTGCTTATTTAAGGTGGAGATGTAAGGGACGTGAAAAAATAATATTGTTGTTTCAATTTTTATATCAAAAATCTTTTTGGTCTAAATAAGTCAAATACTGCTTCAATACTTGACAAAAAATAGTTTTTTTAGTAAAAACTGCAAAACTAATACTGACCTTTCCTCGCACTCCCTACATTCCCACCCACCTTAACTGTTTGGTTAAGTATAATTAAATCTGCCAAGACTATACTCTGTCGTCATGATAATAGGGCTGTTTATTCACACCTTCTCAACTAACTCATATAATTAAAGCTAAGACTTAGATAGAGTGCTCTGGAAAAACTATAACAAAAGATAGAAAAGTTGTGATTTAATGAAATAAACAGTTTCAAGATTGGTAGATGTATTAAGTGACATTAAAATTAAAGAATATCGATTAAAATTTGCTTCTTATGAACAACAAATTGTAAAATATTAACATTTTTGCTATAGTTTTTTCCATAGCATTCTAAGTCTTAACTTTAATTATTACTACTCCTTACTTTAAATTACTTGAAATGTTTCCTAGAATTTAACTTATATACGCTATAGACAGAGGATAATCACTCGCACGCTTCCGGATCCATTTTATTATTGTACCAACTATTTTTTGGAAGGCCGGATGGGCGTAACCTTTAAAACTACCAGTAAATACTGCAGTGGGGTGGGTCTCTTTAGGCTGACCTATTTTTTTATTCAGGGCAATAGCCGTGTACTTTCTAAACAAAGAACATCAGAACGAGACTTAAAAATAACCTAACTTTAGACACCATACTAAACAGCCAACCTTAGAACCAGTGATAATAACATCATTGATGGTCAAACGGTAAAGTGCGTCAGTCCCACCTAAAACAAAACAAAAAGCAGGTATGCTGGTAGCAAAGTGGTCGGAGTTCTTATTCCAAATGGGTGTGTCACGATGTAGTCTCCACTCTGCCTACACACAAATATGGGTACATTTGGTCTAACTTTTACCTTCCAAGCATCTTTTTCCCATTAGTGCAAATACGGATAAAGCGTTCGTTCGTTCATCATAGCAGGCCCAACTCAGCTCCCGGCTCGCGCGTGGTATGGCAGTTAAAGGGAAAAGAAAACACCCACGATATGCCAGAAATGTGTGCCGTGTATTCGTATTTGAATGATTACTCGAAATTTTACACGGTTACGATGGGGGACAAAGCGACGTTTTTTTGTTAACAACTACAGTATGTCCCTATTATGAGAGAATGAAGAATGTGCACAGTGCTTAGCTGGGAGGCCATTCTAAATCTGTCAAAACAGTCTTTTAAATGCAGTTTCTATACAAATACCATTTAATATTTCAACAATGTTCAGTCTTAGAAACTTCTAATAACTCTTTATCTCCATTAATGTTTAATCAGAAATGATCCACGTGCAATAGTGTTGATGTAAATTTACGATTTAAAATGACTGTATCACAGAGTTGATTGGCACGTGATGGCCCGCTCAGATCGTGCGCGAATGTCCTAATTGCATTTGATATGGTGTTTTATTTTTGCCAGATTTAAAACAATGAGGCGTGTCTTGATGTTAGTCTGATATTGAGTGAAAATGTCCGTGTGTCACTTTATCGTTATTTTTAACAGTTTAAATTAACAATCAACAGAGCCTTGTTCGTTTCCGGTGTAAGCTGCAGTCCACGTTTCATAGGAAGGTTCTTTTAGAAAATACAAATACATTTTCTGCAGTTGAACATTTCATTATATTATTATTATATTATTTATATTGAAAAATTACACCTAGACACGGGAATCGAACCGAGGACCTTTGGATTAATACGCCAAAGCTATATCCAGGAGTAGTCCCGTGATCAGGGTAATTCTTCACTCATATTTTAAGGCAGAGTCTGTAATGGACGTGTGTAAATCGTCGCGAGTGTTCAATTAAGATCACGAGCTATCAGCTAACGTAGCCATGTTCGACTCAGGAGGGCCTTATACTGCCAAATGTACAAATGTTCATTTAATGATGGATTAATTAGCCAAGTTATTATATTTGATGTTTACGGTTATAGCTGCATCTAAATATTATAGTCTTTATTTATCAACTATAATAGCTTTTCTATTTAATCTATTATATGATTATTGCTATTCTATAGGTATTGATAATATCTACCCAAGGTGACGGCTGCACAACCTACGTTTGGTGTTGAACAGAGTAAATTGTTATTTTTATATGTTCAGGCTGTACACACATGGGAGTTTAATGACAGAGTACGAACCTAAAGATAAAACGGTCATAGCTTTAAAATTTTACTCTAAAATTAAAAATATTATATGTGTACAATCACTCCAACATATCAGCTCCTTTAAAATGCAAACACTGTTTGGCTAAAGTTCTTAAAATAGGTAGAAATTATTTTCTAGTATAAAACTGTACTGTGCGTACTCTTGAATGACTAGGCGGACAATAATACGAACTATGTCGGCCAAGTGTCTGCGACTCTTGTCATCAACAATGGTCACAAATTTAAAGGCCCGTTGTTTCTCATATTCAGACTCACCATTTATTTTTCATCTTGGTGACACAACTTTTCCTTTTATCTTATCTTCTCGCTTTCTCTTTCTTTTCTCTCGCATGCGTTTTTCTTCGTTCTCTCTATTTTTCTCTTTGCAAGTGTTCTAAACTAGGGTTGATCACATTAGTTATGATTTTTGTGACTTTTTGTTTTCCATTTGAGTTTGTTTTGGTAGAGGTTATAGTTCTGAGAAAGGCGTGTGGCGGTGCTGAATGAGTGAACCTGTAAAAGAGCTTGGTTGGTTATGCAAGACTAATCCAGTCTCTTTATTAGCTTGAGAAGAGGGGCATGCTGGGAGCTGCGCAGAATCATCTACGTCAGAGATAACTTGATCGCCTGATATCGTGGCGACAGAGCAGATACCTGTAGCTGAATCATGTTGATCACCACGAAACAACACGGTGTGCCCAATTGGTCAGTACGTGTTCGAAGTTGCTCTCATGCCCCTTCAGGGGAGCATGCCCTACGACTTGGGAACTATGCTTACCACTGACCACTGACTGCCCTCTTGCTCACGGAAAGTGACCGAAACTGAGTACTCTTACCTTACATTATAAGTTTTCTTTAAAAAGCTAGTAGAAGCCATTATATGCCACTTTAGGAGAAAATGTTGCAGAGGTTATAAGAGACACCCATAAAAGGTTTTTGCGCTACTGTAGAAAGTACTACTCCTACTTCTTTGACGTTCACTAATTCCTTAAGGTTTAAGGCCAAAATATCACAAAAAAAGTACGAAAAATTGTTTTTTATCTATAAAATCTTCAGATCACTAGTAAAACTGTCAACGCAACTATCACTATCACTATAACCACACCTAGTTGCACAATGACTGGCCGTTACTAGTTTCCCACCAAGTATTACCAACTTTGTAGAAATGGCACTGCGTAGGCCTATTCTTATACGATGCGTGCTCTTGGCCGAACCTCCCTTACATGATGATTAGGGGCGCCACCATTACGTCACGTTACAATTACATCGCGTTTCCCCCACCTCTCTACACATAGCTAGCCCTACTCTGACGTACAACCAATAGGATTAAAGGGTCCCATGGCAGGGTACAAAGAGAGCAGAGTATATAGCTAGTTACTCTCGTTCGAACCCAGATGAAGTCTAAAATAATTTATTCTGTCATTTTACTCAAATACGGAAATTCCTGGCACTCAGGTTGGGCGTTTAGGTAAGCTTTCTTTTTGAAACTCTGCAATACGTTCATTTAGAAAACTTTCGCTTTTTCATTTAATTTGAGATATTTAACGTGCATTTTCTGAAATGACATAACAGTACATGACTTATAAACTAACTTAAAGAGGACTGTTTAAGCCGAACAAAGAGGTGGGCGGTATCAGTAGTGTGTGCCATAAGAAGGAGCTTTCCAAAAGACGGGGAAACATACAACCTGCATTACACCCATTAAACTAAAGGTTAATCTCACTAAACTTTTATTTCAACTACCATGAATGATGATAAAATATTTATCATGCCAAATTAAAGGTAACATTATGCTCAAAATGCTGTAGTCATCCAAATTTAAATAAAAACTCCTAGTAATTTGATTAAAAAAAAAGTATATAGAAATTAATAAATATAAACATCCACTCTCTAGACGTTTATTTATTACCGTGAAAGGGGAAACCTATGCAGGAATATAACCCGGAATAGAAGTGACTGAGCTCAGGTATCAAAAGTTCAATTAGAATAAAATCAATATTAACATAAATTAAGTAACCCCCACCCCCCAAATCTGTACAAGCAGCTGAGAATCTAGTCAAGACCTCCACGTCACCAGCAGGCCAGAACCAGACTAGACTAACGCCTTTGTCCCCCGGCCAATTGTCCCCATCTCGCGACTATACATTTCAACTTATGAAGAAACCCAGATGGCAAAACTACACATCAGCTGTTTACATAGTGATGTTGGCAACTCTGATTATGTTACACACGAGGTTTGTGTGTTAGGGGAACCACACACACACTAGCTGCGATCATCCTTATAGTCCACATCCGGCAAGTTGGACGCACGGCCACATTTTCACGTGTGATATGAAACTGTCACTTTTAATAGATATTAGCAATCAACGCCTCTATTATAATACCAATAATAGTGACTTCCTACAAAAATCCTACTATAGAGAAAGGATACGTTCTCTATGATCCTATAATACATCATGATAGCCTAGCTATGGAAAATGTCCAAACAATTTAAATGAAACTATGAAACTCGATAAATCCCCCAAGTTCTAAATTTCACACTTCGGTTTAATTAACCTTTTCCCTAAGGACGTTCATCACCAGAAACCTTGTCAAATGAATTACAATGAAGCAATAGCAGTGGTTTAGTCCCTTCTCCCACTCACGTATAGACCACAGCGATTGATGATTGGTCACTAACGTCGGGGTTCCTGTTTATACGTCGACATTATAATCAAAGTCTATAAGGATCAATGGTGCACCTAGAAACTTTCGTTGTGGTGGGCGTACGATCAAGGCTGTGGCCAAAATGAGCTCTGTGTGGAGGGAGGGAGGGTGGGGAACAACACACTGTCAGAAGTCGACAAAATGTACACATATTAGACGCTATTGGAGGTTTTGTCAAGGTAGATGAGGGCAGCGATTTTATTACTGTAATGTAAGTGACCTACATACAATGTATCAACACTTTTTTTGTACCTTTCCTTTTACTAATGATGATTTTAGGGGCACGTAAAATATGTTTTAGGGTTAGTTTAAAAAATATATATCAAGTGGTCTTAAAATGTAGCTTTTACACTTGACAAATCTTCACTGCTCTGTATTTAAATTTTACTTAACATGATTTTATTTAAGATATTAGTGAAATTATTTGCAGCAAGAGGCAAATGCCCCCCTCTCCTCTAGGTGCGCCACTGAATTACTGGTACACCCCTTTTCCTGTCATGTTTTACGAAAAATGTATCGGAAAAAATGTAGTCTTTGAGCATACCACCCAGGGTGAGTGTAGTTGTAACTTGTAAGCATAGCCTGCCTTGGTTCAAGCGCAAGGGTTTGGTAAATCACAGTGACGTTCTGTTCCCTCTCAACTTAACACACATGCAGATCATTATAAAACCTGCCAAACACGTGGTGTGATGCTAACAACGCACACATTAACCACCACATGTAATTGGTGATTGTTATCACACGTTCTAATGAAAGATGAAAAGTATCCTAACCAGGGTCATTAAAAGAAGTGCGGCAAATAAACCCTCCCCCACTCCTCTACCCCATCAGAAGTCAAACCGAGAAAACAAATAAATAAGTAGCGTAGCGTTTTTATTTTATAAAATAAAAAGAGGTTCCAGTTATGTTTTGGACCGTGAATCACTCGCTCAGGTTATCCGCATTAACTACCCTTTTGGGATAGAGATGCAGAAGGTAAAATGCAGAGGAAACGTGCCAGAATTTGCTCGGAGGGAGGGTGGAAAATCATTAAAAACCCGTTCTCAGTAGACTAGATAAAGATTATAACCCCAACAAGCTTGACATTTAGTCTGTCTACCCACCGATGCGGCCTTATTTCGTACCAGAATCCTCCAATAAAGTAGTATTTTGGTAGGATAAACGACCTTACAGAACGGTCGTCCTACCAAAACCAAGGTATACCTAGATACAGTACTGATCCTAATAGTAACGGCGATAGTTCAATCCGGTCAAGTTCTGTGGCCGCGTGGTCTAACTCTCTCTCTCGCAGTACACTAGACTGCCAATGACGGGGATATCAAGGTTCGAATCCCAGCCGGGTGTACTGAGGGCTGTTTTGTTAACTGGTTTCTCACTCTTCCTTTACACATATTCGAGTTTTAAATTACATCCCTTTCAAATTCTACCGCTCTTATATCTACCCCAATAGTGTGATTAAATGCGGGTATCCTAAATGGGTAGCGAGACTACTTGACCATATTTATTATTTCAAATATTCCCTGACTTAATAAACGTACATTTATTTTCAAATACATTATTCTCATTTTATAATGACTGATAATCTATTGATATTTAATCAATTATATATGCCACACAAACATATTCATTATGTAACTAAATTTTCCAACTCCATATTACAAAGGGTTTTTAATTTGTTTCGTATTATTTTAACTGTCTCTTAGTATTAAAATTCCAACCAACTTGTTTTTTAATAAATATTTCATTACATTATATCTGCTAAACAAAATTTACATTTTCTAACACCATATAGGTCCTATTATGGTATTATATTTTTGTTTAATCCTTCTTTAACTGTGTCTAGCATCCTAGTTCCAAATAAATTTTACTTTACATTACCTAACTATTATTTTTTTCTTATAATTTTGTTACCCAATAAATCAAAACTTCTCTTTTCAAGTCTTAACTTATCTTGTATATCGCTACTTACCTCTCAATTTTATAAGATCTTCTAAAATGTAAACATAAATAATTGTCAGAAACAAAGATCTAACTAACGAAGTCAATTTTTGGCATGTTCGCAGCACACAACATAACATTATAAGATAAATGAATGTTTTGTGTTTTTAACCTTCAGAAATGGCGATCCTACGAGATATACCGCAGCGTGAGAATATTTTCCTCCAAGTAGGTGGCGACCTTAAGAGCCCGTCTCGCCCCATGGATAGCACCTAACTTAGGTATAGGTGAAACCATACATCACATCGTAGTGCGGTTTCCGTATTCTCCTTTTGAAAATAGTTCAACTAAAACAAGTGACACCGTTTTATTATAATTTAATAATATCCAAATATCCGAAGAAGGGGAGATAGGTGTTCAATCCCGGTCGGGTGTAAAGAGAGCGGTTGGTTTTTCCTACATCGTTTTACTCTCTCCCTCCACTTAGATTCAGGTGCGCTATCTATAAATTAAGCTTTAATAATACCTAAAAAAAATAGTGTAACTAGTACATAGGCGTATAACCTGAACGGTAAGTAAGACGCGGTGTTAAAAAAAATGAAATCCAACAAAATTGAAGAAATAATTATTCTCAGGTAATAAAAACAACCAAACTAATTCCAATCTCAAGTGGCTACGTTTTCTGGTTATAAATGAATCACGCCGTGATAGGGGCTCTTGAGGAAACACGAGCTGACGAGGACCAATAGTGGCACTGAAAGGTACGAATACGTGTTAAATCTACTTCGGTGGTCGCACGGTCTAGTGCGTCACTTTCATGTTAGGCTAGACTGCCGAGGACAGGGGTTTCGGGGTTCAAATCACGGTCGGGTGTGTTGAGGGCGGGATTTTCCAAAAGGGTTTTTAACTCTCCCTCCACGAAAATACGGGCACAGTTCCTTTAAATTCAACCTTTCTCATCCCTAACTCATTAGTGTAGTTATTACATAAGCGTGTAACCTGACGTTGTGCTAAAAACAAGTTTAAACAAGGAAAGAGCTCGTCTACTTACTCCAGGCGTTGATCACACCACTAATTGTGTCACCAGGCGAGTCCATCTCGGTAATCCCCACCAGCACCATATTCCAGCGAACACGGTGCACACGTGTGTCTTCTCCCTAGCAACGGGCGTGCGGCGCGGCGTCACTATTCGGTTCCCACGCACGATACTTGCCTGGTCATGAACACGCGCACTTTAGATCACTTTCTGTTGTTTTAAAAAAAGAGAGGGTGGATTCATTGGTTGTATTTCTCAGTACTACCATCAGCATCAAGTCACTGTTCTGTTACCACGACACCCGTGCGATCACTGCATCATATTTCAAAGCTAAAAGGACATTTCTAAACATCCGTCACTAGTGGCGGAGAGACAGGGGTGGTACATAGGTACAATGTACCCAAATTACGTTTTAAGAGGCGCATGATGCCATTTCTACCCATCCATATTATAAGATACACAAAGCATTAAAATGGAATATTTTAAATTATATGTTAAATATTTTTATATATTGGTGTATAGCCCAATTTTCATAGAAAGGACCATATCTGACAGTTAGAAAAGTTACTAGATCTACTTTCACTTATTCATACGTCAATCATGTGATCTGAAGCTGTCAATCTTGACGGATATTATTAACATCTATAAAATAATTTGAAATAACATTATAGTCATCAATATTGAACACAATTTTATTTAATCGAAACGGTTATTTCTACTGTGTTCTAACTTACAAACTGGAAGCGAGAAAAATGCGAGAATCGAAACAAATAACTGAAATACTAACTGTATCACCACTATTCATTGTCAAGTTCACAGAAATCAAGAATAAAGGACCGTCACTAAATAGTTACGACAAAGATGATGTTTATTCCCGGGAGAGAAGATGAAAAAACAGATTTTTCTGGACGATGTTGACCCGACACTGTCCGCTGTCGGCCGGTAGAGAGCTGTGGACGTTGTGTTAACAGTATGGTAGGCCGGTTATTGCTAACGAGTGATCTTCGCACTTCCTCGCTGATAATGAGTGACATCTCCTGACATCGCCATGGGCTGGGCGGCAGCTCACGACTTGGCCGAATGGTCAGGGAGGCTGACTACAGATCTAAGCAAGCGGTACCTAATCTCATTTAATATTAATGTCCTGGCAACCCTCGCCGATGGCCGCAAGGACAAAGATGCCAGTCTCGTAATTCTTATGGTTCATTGTAGTCCGGGAGGGATCAGGGAAGTTAAATTACAATCCTTGTTAGATGAACTGAGGCTTTTATCAACGGTTTCTCACTCTTTCTTGAAAAAATGTCGGTACACTTCTTATACATTCTACCTTATTAGTGTAAAACGCACTTAGGTGGCTACATGGTCTAAGGCGTTACTCTAGCAATAGATTAGATGGGGAGATAGGGACTCGACTCCAGTTGGGTGTAATGGTTTTTTCCTTAAATGATTTTCCACTCTCCCACCATGCAAATTCGGGTACACTTCGTCTAAAATTGAACTTTTCTAATCCCTAGCGCAAATTATTGTAAATATGCAGATAGTCTGGACGGGTAGTAAGACACACAGCTAGAAGAGAACCTGTCTCTATGGTTAAAAAGAGGGTTGTTTAAGATTTTGTCCTAGTAGTTTAGTTTGTTAATCATATATATTTTTGTCTCTGAAGGAAAACAAACCCCACACCCTTAAATAAGGAGGCAGACGCAGGTGCCAATTAACTGGTCTTAACCGATGTTTAGAAAATTCACTTTAAATCCCTTGATTTTTTACAGTAAAATTTCTGAAAACATTACAAAATTTAAGTGTTCAAAAGAGCAATATCGATTTGCGTCCTAAGAATGTAACATATTTTACTGCCGCCGGAGTTGCATCTGAAGGAGTGAAGTCTAAATAGTAAAAATAATACTAGGACAGGAAAAAGTTATGTTCAGAATGATATATAAAAGTATAAGTCAGTCAAATCGTAAATACAACATCAAACATTATTTAAAATTTTATTTTTACGGGGTTTGTAAGTATCAACAATAATTTAGATATACTGGGATGAGTATACTTCATGGTTGTGTCCTAAGTTCTCTTCAAGTTTTTAAATGCCACGAATTAAAAATAAAAATCTTTGCACGTTGTCTTTGTACATTTCTATCCTACAGCTCCACTAGCTAAAATTTTATGTTCAGTAAATTTAAAACTATTCACTAAGTAGTAAGGAAGCGCAGTTTCTGGCGCACAAAGAAAACGCTAATTAGCAGACAATGGGGGTCAATTAAAGGCTAGGGTGAGTGG
>CABFVX010003538.1:72003-83501 GCA_902151425.1 Timema shepardi | reverse complement strand
TCTTTGTGTCACAGAAATCGACATTCCTTATTACTAGGGTTTCTCTTTAGCACTGCGTCTTACTACCCATTCGGGTTATACGTTTTATGTTTTAATTATGTTAGTGGTTTTATGGATGAGGAAGATTATGTTTAGAGGAAGTTTATCCACATTTTCCCGGAGGTAAAGTGGAAAACCATTTTATAAAAACCACCCTCAGTACACCCAGCTTAGAATCGAACCTCTATCTCCCCGTCATAGGCAGTCTAGTCTACTGCGAGAGTAGCGCGTTAGACCACGTGGCCACCGAAGTGTATTAGATATATTGTTAACGCTGATAATACAGCAGGAAAGTGGGTTAAGTTTGTAAGAGCTACTGATAGAAAATATTTTAGAATTCGAAGAAGCACGAGAGGTCAAAGGGATGCCCACATGTTGAGGGTGGTTTGAAAAGATCAAATATGTTCAAAACAAACAAAAAAAAGGCATCATTATAAAGTATTCGTGAGAAAAGAGTTTGCATCCCTAAAAGGTTCCGTTTTATCATAATCATCATGAAATCGGTTAAAAAATGAATATACCATTATAAATAACGACAAATTTGCGTCGAGCACTTTCCAATCTAGGGAGTCAGTCAAGATGACGTACAGTAGCCCCGTGGCTTCTTTGGTGCTGACTGACAGCTCACAGCTGACTTCTAACAGTCAACATTTAGGTTAATACCTACATTTTGACTGTCAGATGTGACAGCTGCTAAACAAAGGTTTTTGTTGATCATATGGTTCGGCGTAGGGATACATAACTTGGTTTGGTAACTTTTTAAAGCTGTCAGTCAGCATCAAAGAGGCCGTGGGGCTACTATATTTCCACGCCACACTAGCATATTTGAGCTTTGACTTACCCAAGGTAATAAATAAACCTAGGAGACAGTTAACTGTGGATTATGAAGAGTTGTATATTTAATAAGGCCTAGCAACACGTGAATGCGGTTGGAATGAGATATCTAAGATATGTAGGTGTAAAAACACGTATGGACCGAGACAGTGATGAATGGGTGCTGAAGGAATGTGGTTTGAAAAGAGAATCCAACAGGCCAATGTGAAAGAAGCGTCTTACGTTGGTTTGGACATGTTGCGAGGATGAGTGTGTATCGAGTAACAAAGAACATATATAAAGTTAAGATGTGTGGATCAAAAGGACGGGGTAGGTCATGTAAGACGTGGCTAAATATTGTAGACGAATGTGGGAAAAAAGAGAAATATTAAGGATTTTAAGAATAAAAAAAGTCGGGTGTATGGAAATTGTTGAAGCGAAGTGAGTATGCAAGGATATGAAAGTGTGGATGAAATAGTAAGAATGGATTAAGTACGGAGCTGTTTTATTTTTTAGCTATGATCACAGTTTCTTGCCTACACCATAAGGGAACAACGTGAGTATGTATGTAGGCTATGTATGTATGTAGGCTATGTATGTATGTATGTATGTATGTATGTATGTAGGCTATGTATGTATGTATGTATGTAGGCTATGTATGTATGTATGTAGGCTATGTATGTATGTATGTATGTATGTATGTATGTATGTAGGCTATGTATGTATGTATGTATGTAGGCTATGTATGTATGTATGTATGTATGTATGTAGGCTATTGTATGTATGTATGTATGTATGTAGGCTATGTATGTATGTATGTAGGCTATGTATGTATGTATGTAGGCTATGTATGTATGTATGTAGGCTATGTATGTATGTAGGCTATGTATGTATGTATGTATGTATGTATGTATGTATGTATGTAGGCTATGTATGTATGTATGTATGTATGTAGGCTATATATGTATGTATGTATGTAGGCTATGTATGTATGTATGTAGGCTATGTATGTATGTAGGCTATGTATGTATGTAGGCTATGTATGTATGTATGTATGTAGGCTATGTATGTATGTATGTAGGCTATGTATGTATGTATGTATGTAGGCTATGTATGTATGTATGTATTTATGTATGTATGTAGGCTATGTATGTATGTATGTATGTATGTAGGCTATGTATGTATGTATTGTATGTATGTATGTATGTATGTAGGCTATGTATGTATGTATGTAGGCTATGTATGTATGTATGTAGGCTATGTATGTATGTATGTATGTATGTAGGCTATGTATGTATGTATGTATGTATGTATGTAGGCTATGTATGTATGTATGAATGTATGTAGGCTATGTATGTATGTATGAATGTATGTAGGCTATGTATGCATGTAGGCTATGTATGTATGTAGGCTATGTATGTATGTATGTATGTAGGCTATGTATGTATGTATGTATGTAGGCTATGTTCTTCCTGGTGAAAGCTATAGACTTAGTTTTAGATTTATAAATAGACATTCCATCTTCAATAGACCATCTTAGGACATCATCATTGCCAATTTGTAAATTCAAACAATCAACAAATGAATTGAGGTTTTTGAATAGTTTATGATCATCAGCAAACAATAAATAGTTTGAAGAATAGAAGAGGCCCTAAATGTAACCTTTGAGTTATACCACAAGGGACAAAAGAGTTGGAGATGATTTATTCTATTTCGATGGTCCAAGATGTAATATGCAAATAGCTCCTAAACCAATTCACATAAGAAAACGATAGGCCAAAATTACTTGACATTGAGAGAGTAATACTGTACTGACAGAGATCAGTAGCTTACGACATATCCATTACTTTTGAACTTAAACCACAAAAGCTCCCTGTCCTCTGCCCCCTCCTTCAGCTCCCAGAATTTTCTTCTTTCCTTCAAGTCATCCAATATTTGAATCCTCCTTCTTCCTGACCTTAACTTTCTTTCAACCTTTCCTTCTATGACATCGTGCAGAAGACAATTCCGCTTAAGGTCAAAATAAATGTTTACGTCTGAACTTGAGTAGACACTTGGGGAAAGCGGGGTGGCTCATGACCCAGAAATTATACTAAGTAGATTTATTGTTTTCAAAACCATATTGATTTTCAGTAATTTGTTTTTCAAGTAATAAAATATATGGCCAGTGCTCAGGTATAATTTTTTTTCAAAAACTTTGAGAAGTTATTCAACAGGTAAATAAGCTTTTGATGATAAATACTTGTTTGACCCCTTTTTTATGTACGGCTTTGACTATAGATTGTTTCCATGCATATTGCCTATACTAAAATGGATTGAAAAGATTTGCAAAGGTTTTAACAACTAAGCTAGGGATTCCATTTCCATCAATACACTTGAACGAACTTAGTTAATTGATAATAAGAGATACATCAAAGAGTATCAAGGATAGTCATAATGATATCAATAATAATAATTTTACTTATTTTAGGCATCCCGTCTTACTACCGGTTCAGTTTATACGTATACATACTAATTGCGTTGGTTATTATTATTATTATTAGCACCGCGTCTTACTAACCGTTCGGGTTATACGCAATTACGCTAATGTGCAATTGGTAGGGTGATTGTGAGATGAAATGAAGGACCTACAGTTTAACGTGGAATCCGAACCACGGTAGAGACCTGGCATTCCTCACATTCGCAAGATGTCTTGTCAGAGGGGAAGGAAGGGTTTGGTAATCAGATAAATCTTTGCCGGGACTGAGGATTGAATCTCGGCCGCCAGCATAGAAGTCTGACACCTTACCCCTAGACCACCAGCTCACCAATTGCGTTAGTGAGTTAGGGATAAGGATGGTTGAATTTAGAAGAAGTATACTTGAACTTGCGTGGAGGGAGAGTGGAAAACCATTTAGGAGAAAAAAAAACACCCAACCAGGATTCAAACCCCGATCACTCTGTTATCGTCAACGAGTAATGCCTTAGACCGCGCGGCCACCGAAGCAGATAATTTGAATAGTTCAATTAGGATAATATGGTACCCATAAAATGCGTCTGATAATTCTATTTTGTAGGAACTAGTAAAAAAAAGAACCACGCTCCAGGTAATTACTGGCAAACCTAATAGAAAACACCATTGAGAAGACCTAGATGCAGATGAGAGGATAACATTAGAATGGACCTGAAGTATATAGGGTGAAGTGGGGTGAAGTGGATAAATCTCGGTAAAGATAGGGAGTAAATGCAGCAGTGAACATTCGAGATCCCATTGCCATAGAGTAAGTAGGTAAGGAAATTACGAGGGATATATTTTATTTGGTACCATTATAGTATACTGGTAATTAGTGAGAATTTGAAAGTTTGAGCTTTATCATTACAGGAGGGGTATTCTCTAGACTAATCTTACTAATTAATAAACATTTTTCAACTAAACTTTTGAGTTACGTCTATAGTGTAATTTAAAATCAAATATACAGGTGTTTCGGAAACTCAACGACCAAACTACACATATAATTTGTTTGAACTAAAAGTAATCTAAAATCTTTATGTACTTATATCCAGAAAACTATGTTGATATTATTAAATTGTGTTCTAAGTTTCGGTATACAGCGCCGGGAGAGCAAAACTGTGCAAGCATGCATGTACAACAGGTTGCGTGGGAGTTAGTTGCGCGGCACTTCACATCTCGACCTATTGGAGCACGGTAGCAAAAGATAACACAGTTAATAGTAAACAACAAACCAGTCCAGCTAGAAATCGAAATACCGTCTGAGAGTCATCATTAACGGCCGTAAAGTTCTGATCCCCTAAATCCCATGCAACCTGTTGTACACGCATGCTGACACAGTTTTGCCCTCCCGGCGCTGTACGCTGAAACTTTGAACACAATTTTTAATGATACATACTAGCATAGTTTACCGGATGTAAGTGTATTGGGATTTTGTATTATTTTTGTTTCAAACAAACTATGTGGAGAGTTTGGACGTTGAGTTTCCAAACACTCTGTATAAGATAAAGCAAAAATATGTGAAACAAAATGCTTGACTTGATCATAAACTTTATATAAAGCTTATATTATTACATCACAACTTTCAGAATAAGACAAAAAAATACGTGACTAACTTGGTAAAATGAGTGTAAATTAAAATATATGTCAAAAGTATCGGCTTCAGATCTGGTTTAGGAATACATGAAAGAGTAAGTGTACAACTTTCACATTGAGCATCCCATTCACCTCCCTTATATATAAATTCTTTACGCACATGATCGGTATTGGTTGAGAATATGTATATAAATATCACCGCGTATTACTACCCGTTCAGGTTATACGCACGCTTATGTACTAATTATGCTAATGTTTTCAGGAATTATAAAATATCTAGGCCTATATATTTGAAGTGTACTCGCATTTTCGTGGAGGGAGAGTGGAAAAAAGTTTTGGAAAAAAACCTCATTACACCCGACCGAGAGTCGAACCTCAATCTCCCCGTCGTTGATAATCTATTCTACTGTGAGAGTAGCGCGCTAGACCATGGGGCCACCGAAACTGGCGTTGAGAATATGACATGATAAACCGTTAGGAATTAAACACCGATAAAATAGAGGGCGTAGCAGAAATGTCTCCCCTCATTAGTTTTTCTCGAGGATACCACAGGACTCATTTAAGTAATATTAGCTCGTACATTATTAACGTTCCAGAAGTAAATACCACAACTTTTACTTTATTAGCATTTATTTTTTAACTGTTATTATTATTATTATTACTATTATTATTATTAGCACCGCGTCTTACTACCCGTTCGGGTTATACGCACTTACGCTAATGTGTAATGATAGGGTGATTGTGAGATGAAATGGAGGACCTACAGTTTAACGTGGGATCCGAACCACGGTGGAGGCCTGGCATTCCTCACATTTACAAGATGTCTTGTCAGAGGTGAAGGAAGGGTTTGGTAATCAGATAAATCTGTGACGGTCACCGAGGATTGAACCCCGGCCGCCAGCACAGAAGTCTGACGCCTTACCCCTAGACCGCCAGGTCACCCTTTAACTGTTCATCATTTAATATTCTCAACTAGTACCGATAGTGTATGTTAAGAATTTTTTTTCTACTTCATAGTGTAGGATAATAGAAATATAAGGTATATTTTTGAATTTTTTTTTATGTATTATATATTTACACTTTATACCTCTCCCCAATCTCTCTATGATTTGGAATTGTATTGAATATTTAGAGAGATATTTTTAAAAGCTATTGTACTGCGTATTACTAACCGTCCAGGTTATCCACATTTAATTTAACTAATACTTTAGGAGAGTAGAATTTAGAGGAAATGTATTTAGATTTTCTTGGATGGAGCGCAAGAAACAATTTGGAAAAAAAATCCGTTTCTTTAAACCCTCCCGGAATCATTCGAGGCCTGATATATACTTTTTACAACTTCAAAACTTTCACAATAAACAGTTTTTTTAAATTTTATTTTAATCGTTTTTACATTATTGAAACACAAACATAAGAAATAACCATTTGGATGTTTCTTTTTTTGTGTGGAATCGGACTTTAATAAATGAGTAGAAGTTTTTTGTTATATTTTTAGCTTATGCCACCAGGGTTTGTAGTTATACATTCCTGTTTTTGTACGGGCAGTGATGGATATGTAACTGTCTGCTGAGGTTGGGGCATCATGTAGTTACGGTTACTCCGTTCCGCTGAGATGACGTAGTGATAATGATGATAATCATGTGGGGACAGTAGAACTATTAAAATCTTAACTAAGCCTAATTAACCAGACTATGGCGACTATAGGAACAATTTCCCTACGGGAAAAATACCTATGATACCGCCAGGAATCGAATCTGGAACCTATAGTGACCACTAGATCAAGAGGCCCACTTGACTAGAAGTATGAGCCTTAAACAAAATAGTACATTCTTTTTTCGGCACCACCGGAATAGAACCAGGGTCCTATAAACTTGTGGTTGACCGATAAAACCGTTGATCCATGTGGGTAAAGGTAAAACATAATTATATAAAGCCCTTCCCGGGTTTTGCCAATAATAGATGGCCAAGGGTTTAACATTTTGGTCATCCCTGAACAGAAATAAAATGATACAAGCCAAAAGGGAACGAAGTTGTATAATTTAGTTGGTGTGGGCGGCGTTTGCTTTAAATAGAATTTACTTCTCTCTGGCACTGAGAATGTCGGGGGTTGGCGGAGGGTCAATATGCATGCACAGGACAAATGAAGAGGTATACGCTAAAGGATAAAGCGAAAACCAAAAGCAAAAGAGAGAAAGTGGAATTAAAAATGGAAGCGTTGAAATCGGAAACCATTCATACGTTTTTTTTTAAGTGGTACATTTTTAGATTCATATTATTGAGGGTTCTTTAAATGGCATATCGGCTTGATTATCAACATGAAGTTGACCACAAATTTTATCTGTGATTATTGTAAAAATCATGAAGAATATTTTTGTGACCATGTGTTACGTCTGAGCCAGGCTATTCACATAACTATACGAACGGGAAAGAAACGAGTTAGCTGAGAATTCAGAGGAAGTGTGCCTGCATGTGTATGAAGAAGAGTATAAAGGTAATTTAAGATTATATATATATATCAATACACATTAAAGGGATTCGATTCCTGAGCTTCCATCACAGACAAACCAAACAAGACGAGACTAAAGCCTTTGGCTATGTGTTATTGGATTCGGTTGATTGTTTCATTGGCGTATTTAACAGGCACTTTCTAAAGGCAAAGGTTGTATTAGCGCATGACTTACAAACTAATTTATCTCAGGACAATCTAAAACTAGGCACTCAGCCTTGACACCTTGACATTTACCTATTAAATATTCAAATATATATTTTCGTCAACATCATATTCATCAGGATCTTTAAAAAAAAAAACACGGAAGCTTCTAATAGAACATGAAGGATTCATTTAGGAACAAGACGACAGACCTGTCGAAAGAAGACAGAACACCCAAAAATTATCAACGCCAATTTAAATAAAGTCCTCTAAGATTGAAGTAAATATCTCTTAACCAATTAGCCACCCAAATGGGCAGCTTTATTAAGATTTTTCTTAATAAAAAAACTTTTTGAAAATACAAACCTATTTTTATGCGATCAACATTGATATTGATATTAACTATACTATTAGTACGAATCAAATAGCCTGGATAGTTCAGTGGTTAGAGCATTGGCGTACTAAGCTAAAGATCCCGGGTTCAATTCCCGTGTCCAGGTGTCATTTTTCATTTCAATTTTCACGATATGATATACTATTAATTATTAATGTTATTATAATATATGGTGACCTGGCGGTCTAGGGGTAAGGTGTCAGACTTCTATGCTGGCGGCCGGGGTTCAATCCTCGGTACCGGAACAGATTTTTCTGATTATCAAACCCTTCCTTCACCTCTGACAAGACATCTTGTGAATGTGGGGAATGCCAGGCCTCCACCGTGGTTCGGATTCCACGTTAAACTGTAGGTCCTCCATTTCATCTCACAATCGCCCTACCATTACACATTATCGTAAGTGCGTATAACCCGAACGGGTAGTAAGACGCGGTGCTAATAATAATAATAATAATAATAATAATAATAATATTATTATAATATATAAAAAAGTGACTGCTGCAGATCACACTAATTGAAATATTTCATTAACTTTTGGAACTGTAAAAAAAAAGTTATTTATTTCAGAATGAAACTATATTCAATGTAAACATTGCATTTGATAACAGCTGGTGCTTATAAATATACACCCAAGTAAAATATATTCTCAACACGTGTGTTTTGATTTTATGGTTTAAATTAAAATCTTTGTTTCCATTAGATCTTCTAGTCTATTCTGGATATTGGATCGGAATTTAATTTGTTAGAATTTACCCGCTGTTGCATTCGTAGAATGTCAAGCACTGAATTTCGCAAGGGAAAACATTGAAAGCGATAAATAAACGCGGGAACATGTGTTACTACGTGTGACTATTTAAACAAAAAAACATACCACTGTATTTTGCAGTATACTGGGTAAATTTAATTTTACAAGGCGCCACATGGACTAATTTTCTTTTTAATATTCTACTAAAATATAAAAATGAGTTGATGAAGGTCTGTTACTGTTTCACGCAAAAACCGTTACACCGACTGCTAAATTTTTTAATTATTTAAATGTATATTTAAAACTTACGCACGCCATTTTGTTTCAAGATAGCGGTTACAAAACACTGTTGTTGTTTTGTTTGTTTTTTTCCTTATCGGATTTTCATTGGCCCAAGTTTTAAACATTCATAGATATAGATTAGGCATAATGGCCATCTTGATAGGAAATTGCCATAGGACACTACTTTTTAATCTATTCATAGCTTTAGCTCTTAGCTATGGGAATCAGGGGTCGTAACCAGTAATAATATTATTGCCGTCGACCTCGGGGGTAAAGTGCTCGCCTTAGGTCTCGATGATCGTGGGCTTGAACCCAGCTGAGGTCGACTGATTTTTCTTGATCGATTAAAATTCGTAGCACAACTTCCTTCGGAGGGGAAGTAAAACCGTCGGGGCATGTAAAATAGCTCTGGAAGTTATGTGAAAATATCTTTCCCGGCAAAATTGGTAGGCCCTTTCGTTCTCGCTCGTAGAAATTCTCATGTTATAATATAATCAGATGAGTCATAAAATGCACGTTAAATACTTCAAATAAATTTTAAAAAAAATTATATGGCTATAGATTCATTGGCTGAAGATAATCAGGGTACGAAAACTCGTACTATAAAACACATTCAATGCGACGGACATATAATTAATTAGTCATAATAAAAAAAGAAGCTGTTCAATTTTTTTTCCCCCAAAAACTTAGCTCTGTCAGTCGCGCGTTTGCCTATTGAGCTCAAGATACCAGGTTCGATTATCGTTATGGAAGAAAAAAATGCATAATAGGTAAAATTTAATGTCCCCCTTTCACAGTGATGAATTGGTGGCTGGAGAACTGGGAGTTGTGTTCATTACAGATTTAGGTAAGTTTGTAAATCATGGGGTATTTTACAATCTGGTCTGTCAAACTTTCTTTTCATCTCCATATAACTTCTACTTTGCACATCAACAGTAGAATATATATATATATATATAAAGAGAGAGAGAGAGAATAGAATTAAGAAGGATACAGACGCGGTACTTAAAAAAGATACAAGGGAAATAGGGGAAAGGTTACATTACCCACATTTTCTTGGACATTAACTTCTATATCTCGCACCTCAAAAGGACCCAGGATATACTTTATATATATATATATATACACACACACAATATAAATATGACAGAGACCTCCTTTAACCATAATCTCCAGCGCAATCTAAAGGTACCATGATTGTCTAACAGATGGCAACACTAACTAAATTTAAGTTAAAATTGGATTTTATCACCTTTTACCCTGTGTACTCCTGTTTAATGAACTGACTGAAATAAATTTTAAAATGCAAAGTTTACAATCATAGGGACAGGTTAATACATTACACCTCCATTTTGGTGTAGACTGTATTTTTAAACAACAAACCACTTCAAAAATAACGCGTGATTTCTGAACTATTTCAATGCGCTCGACGCTCCAGTAGGTTTCCCCCTTAAGGGAATTATTGTACAATTCCACCTATTATAGTCCTTTCGAATAGCGATAATGCCACTTAATTTGGAGTCTTAGAGAAGCTAGAACTACTTCAGGACTAGAGTGACCTGGTGGTCTAGGGGTAAGGTGTCAGACTTCTGTGCTGGAGGTCCGGGGCTCATTCCTCGGTCCCGGCAAAGATTTATCTGATTACCAAACACCTTCCTTCACCTCTGAAAAGACATCTTGTGAATGGTGTGGAATACCAGGCCTCCACCGTGGTTCGGATTCCACGTTAAACTGTAGGTCCTCCATTTAATCTCATCAATCACTCTACCATTACACATGAGCGTAAGTGCGTATAACCCGAACGGGTAGTAAGACGCGGTGCTAATAATAATAATAATAATAATACTTCAGGACCTGGGTAAATATCTGGTTGTTCGAGCTACGTGTGAAGTCTCAGTACTGCCCTAGGTTAAGTTTGTTTGTTAGTTTTGTTATTCTCTTATTATTTACCTAGAGCCGAGTGTTTAGCATTAGTATTGCTCTAGGGGGAAACACACCGCCTTCAGGTTAAAATGGCTGCGCCCTTTGTGAGAGTTTTGAGTTCTTCAAACACGTGGATGGCTACGCACAATCCCAAGTTAAAAAACATCGCTATCAGATATTTTTTACAAATAGTTCACTTTGAAGATGGTTTTACTCGAGAGCAGGATAAAAAAAAAATGCCTTCTAGTGTGACAAAGTTAGGTTCAGGTAATGACCCAGCCCCCCTTCTCATAAATGAACCATCCAAACAAGTTTACTCAAGACAGAACATTGCAAATTATTATTATTATTATTATTATTATTATTACTATTAGCACCGCGTCTTACTAACCGTTCGGGTTATACGCACTTACGCTAATGTGTAATGGTAGGGTGATTGTGAGATGAAATGGAGGACCTACAGTTTAACGTGGAATCCGAACCACGGTGGAGGCCTGGCATTCCTCACATTCACAAGATGTCTTGTCAGAGGTGAAGGAAGGGTTTGGTAATCAAATAAATCTTTGCC
>CABFVX010003538.1:32791-57035 GCA_902151425.1 Timema shepardi | reverse complement strand
GGTGTCAGACTTCTGTGCTGGCGGCTGGGGTTCAATCCTCGGTCCCGGCATAGATTTATCTGATTACCAAACCCTTCCTTCACCTCTGACAAGACATCTTGTGAATGTGGGGAATGCCAGGTCTCCACCGTGGTTCGGATTCCACGTTAAACTGTAGGTCCTCCATTTCATATCACAATCACCCTACCGTTACACATTAGCGTAAGTGTGTATAACCCGAACGGGTAGTAAGACGCGGTGCTAATAATAATGATAATAATAAAATACTGCATTAGAGCTGAGCGTCTGCGTGGCAATTTATCTCCTATCAGCCCCCTTAAACACGGTTAGTATCAGAAAACCGACCTCCCCCGTCACCTACAAACCAGACAAGTCAAGAAATACTTTTTTTTGTCTGCGCGCCCAACGATGGGGATAAATAATACACACAAAAAAAATGTTATTACACGGATGGAACTTCAGGAATAATGTTCGTGCATTTTTTTTCATTGCGGAAGGTGAATTATAAAGCCTTTTATACACGTGACTCTGACAATGTAGAATTTTGTTTATTAATGGTTAGCTACGCTCTGCGAAGCGCGGGACATATGGGAACTAAAGCAGACCTACTACTCATCCCTAAGCTACCTTGGTCAACTTTTTTTTTTCATCATAAAGGGAGGGGAATGTAGAGTTTAGCTTGTGTTAGTGTTATCCTTGCGGCATTGGTAAATACAATTTTAAAAACCCGTCTTTGTTGTTAGAAATTATTCCTCTCCCAGCCAAAAAAAAAAAAGTACAAATATGTTCTGTATTAACTGCTCAATGTAACCTAGATTAGTTAACAAACTTTTTTTTTAGTTGAGATTTTATAAAACAATTTCTAAACACTTTTAATAAAATAAATGTGTGTACTTTCAATAAAAAAAGGTCATTGACTAATTAATCTAATGGATAAGGATGGTGAGTATTTGTGTTTGTGATCAATTTAAGTTAGTTTAAAAGTCATATGCTGGTATAATTGATCTGTTCGTAAGGTCAGAAAGTGCTTGTTAAATGCCTAAAAAAATAAATATTCTTTTACCTACAACCTTGTTTCTAGAGGGGAATTTCTGAAGTAGATACCACAAAATTTCAAAGAACCCGAATTTTCTAATCACCAAAACTAGCAATATCACATCAAATCCAAAAGGTCCTGGGTTTGATTCCCGTGTCTAGGTTGTCATTTCTCACCTAATTGGATATCATTCCTTTTTAAAATTATGAGTAGGTGGTGCCATCCAAATTACCTACGCCAAAAGGAACAATCGTTGTTAACGTCGTCCGCATGGAAATGAGGGAACCTTTTGAGACGTAAAGAGTTCCCCTCCACCTCCTCCTACCCCTCACACACATCAACCCTTCCAAACACTCGACCGAGTGGCTAGTTCTGGCGCTCGGCGTTCGGCGTCCAACGTCCAGGCTGGTTAATTAACGTCTCTTTATGAGTTAATGAACGCGCTTCAGAGAGAAAGGGAGAGGAGACCGCTGAGAAACAAAGGGTACTCATTCGATGCTAAGAGAGAAAGAGAGAGAGAACCGTAACTCACACGTCGAATGTGTTTAAAAAACAATCTACGGTAGGAGAAGTGATGACAGCTATGAAAAGTTGCCATGTATGTATATCTACATCAAACCATATGATCTTCGAGACCATATTGTTGAGTTGTTGTTAATCTGGCAGTCAAAACTTACACAGAAAACAATTTCTGAATATATATATATATATATTTATTTATATTTGTACAATCTCCTATTTACCACAGTATTAGCAAAACAATTTTCACAATTTGTGAAGGCGTCTTAATAAGTATGTATTCGCTTAAATTTTAAGTAATAAATTATTTTAACGCTCGCTTGTCATGTTTCTTTTTCTAAAAATAAAGCGGGATCTTAAGTTCAAAACGCCCAATAGTAAACAGTTAAGTGAAACAAGTGAGACTTTCAAAATGAGAAGGAAAAAAAAAAGTTGAAGTAAACTTTAATAAAAAATAAAACCCTTGCATGTCAATTTCACTCAAAATATATGCCAGAATGTTTCAGGTAAATTTAAGGTGCCCCCCCCCTTTTTTTGTTCAAATAAACCTTTATAATTGATTTAAAAATTTCAAAAATATTCCTCAGATCATTAATATGTAAAATTAAACATTGTACATTTTATTCCCAATGTATCGACTATAAATGCCACAGTTGAAAATAATGTGTCTCAACTTCTTACGCACTATGTGCTATGCACTACACGCAAAAATATAAGCCCGGCCTTAGGAAAATAAGTAGTTTTTTTTAACACCGCGTCTTGATACTAGTCCTAGATATTGGTAACGAAATTGTTTTTTAATAAATCAGTCGAGGCCATTATTTTATGTTATGTGTGCCACATAAATAAGAACCTTAGAGGATATTGAGGTAATTCATATTTTACATGACGCTGTTTTCTCTAACTTATTTTACCCTTCCCCCCATGTAACATCAAGCAGGAAATTTAACCTGACCCCTCCCCTTCTCCAACCTGTGTTACGTAACTTTTCACATCGAGAGTAAATATCGTTATTTCACTTCGCTTTTATCACACTAAATGAAAGACTCAGGTTTAAAACTACTCTGAATCCATTAATTTTATTCCTGTATCTAATGATTTCAAAGAATTTCATAACTATATTGTGTTATCTTTATTTATGAAAAACGTACGTATAAGATCTTTGTTATGTACCCAATCTCCTCCCATGTAGCACTCTGTAAGCATTAGAGATCACCCTTCACTCAAACCAGCGTCACGTGGCTGACCCTCTATAGAGTCAAGATGCCAGTGAAAGATGTTAAAGCTAAACAGCTGGTCAACGTTGATTATTATCCCTTGTGAGTCAATTATGAAACAGGTTGATGTTTGTCCTCCCTTGTAAGTGAGCGATAGAAGCCTTTCAACGTGTGTCCTCCCTTGTAAATTAACTAGAGAAGCCTTTCAACGTGTGTCCTCCCTTGTAAGTGAACTATATAAGCCTTCCAACGTGTGTCCTCCCTTTTAAGTGAACTATAGAAGCCTTTCAACGTGTGTCCTACCTTGTAAGTGAGGTATAGAAGCCTTTCAACGTGTGTCCTCCCTTGTAAATTAACTATAGAAGCCTTTCAACGTGTGTCCTCCCTTGTAAGTGAACTATATAAGCCTTTCAACGTGTGTCCTCCCTTTTAAGTGAACTATAGAAGCCTTTCAACGTGTGTCCTCCCTTGTAAGTGAGGTATAGAAGCCTTTCAACGTGTGTCCTCCCTTGTAAATTAACTATAGAAGCCTTTCAACGTGTGTCCTCCCTTGTAAGTGAGCTATAGAAGCCTTTAAACGTGTGTCCTCCCTTGTAAGTGAGGTATAGAAGCCTTTCAACGTGTGTTCTTCCTTTTAAGTTAACAATAGAAACCTTTCAACGTGTGTCCTCCCTTGTAAGTGAACTATATAAGCCTTTGAACGTGTGTCCTCCCTTGTAAGTGAACTATAGAAGCCTTTCAACGTGTGTCCTCCCTTATAAGTGAGGTATAGAAGCCTTTCAACGTGTGTTCTTCCTTGTAAATGAGCTATAGAAGCCTTTGAACGTGTGTCCTCCCTTGTAAGTGAAATATAGAAGCCTTTCAACGTGTGTCCTCCCTTGTAAGTGAGGTATAGAAGCCTTTCAACGTGTGTTATTCCTTGTAAGTGAGCTATAGAAGCCTTTCAACGTGTGTCCTCCCTTGTAAGTTAACTATAAAAGCCTTTCAACGTGTGTCCTCCCTTTTAAGTGAACTATAGAAGCCTTTCAACGTGTGTTATTCCTTGTAAGTGAGCTATAGAAGCCTTTCAACGTGTGTCCTCCCTTTTAAGTGAACTATAGAAGCCTTTCAACGTGTGTGTGTGTCCTCCCTTGTAAGAGGGCTATAGGAGTCAGTCAACACTTGTCCTCAATTGTAAGAGAGCTATAGAGACCGGTCAGGCCGATAGTAATACGCGATTGTAAAAAAAAGTTATATGACACCTTAACTCAGACAATAGCTTTTTTTACTACCTAGCTAAGGGTTCGGGCTCAATTCCTTCCACGGCTAAAAAATGTATAATTGGTGAAAGTGGGGCCTCCCCTTTCACAATGTTGACGTAATGGTTGGGGGGCTGGGTGATGTGTCTTTTAAAGAATAAACCAAGTTAGTTTATAAGTCGTGTAGGCTACTGATATAATCAAATGTTAAAAAAATGCTTGTTAAATATCCCGCATAATAAATTTAAAATTTGATTTTGATTAAACCAGAGATAGAACACTTCTTTTTCTAATGACTATACATTTTAATCCAAATCCTTGAAAGAGGTAGGGGAGGGAATTGTGGACTTTGAAATAACAATACTTCAGAATATCCGTTTCCTACCCTTCTCTCGCAACGTGAACTGTATAAATATATGTATATTACGAACATATACATATATACACACATGAATGGTTTTCAACGCGTGTGGAATTAAGTCCGGTGATCTCCGTTGGGAACGAAGAATCCCCACCCCCGCATCCCCTACCTACCCCTTCTCTTTATATAACCAGAACAGTCTCAATCATTATTCAAACCCCTTTCCTTTTTCCAACCACTAAAACCAACAATTTAGCGCATGCGCGTATTTGGTGGAAACGTTAAGCCCACCACCCGTTTCCCCTTCTGCCTTATACCACTCCCACCTCACCCCACTCATCCCTTACCCCATCTCCCCAACCCTCCCTTCTTTTTTTGTTGTTGGCAGCTCTGAGCATTTCGTGTTCTTGGAGGCTGTCCAGCGAATGTTGGACCGATCTATCGTCCATCAAGGACAGGAAGGAGGGAGAGAAGAGGGGTTTAGGGTGGTGGTGAGCTAAACTACCAGCTGGGTTCGCGAGGTTATCAGCTACATTAAATTATCGTTGAACCCACAAATCACAAGACTTAGAATGTTGTACAAAATCGAGCGTATTATGTTTCAGGGGAGCGCGACGTTTCCCAGTACTGAGGGTGGTTTAACCACAATGGTTTTTCACTCATCCTCCACGAAAATGTAGGTACACTTCCTCTATATATTACCTTACTCATCCCTAAAACTATAAGAGTATAACCCGAACAGGTAGTAAAAACGCGGCGCAAAACAACAACAACACCCTATTACCTTAACATCACTTTGATTACTCTTTCACCTTAAAATTATAATTATTATGAATGCATGAACTGATGGTCACATGGTATATGTCGTCAAGATCGCAGAATATTGGATTTCAAAAGACGGAGAGGTTTAGGTTGAGGTTGGAATCTCAACCACGTGCACTGAGGAGTGGTTTTCAACACATGGTTTATGGCAATGGTTTTCCTCATTCGCTTTTCTCGTTATTGATTGTACGTTTCCTTGAAATACCTCAAGGAGGGAGAATAGGGGACACGAGATAAGGGAAATTTTTTTTTTTTTTTATCACCGCTTCTCACTACCTGCAATATGATAATTACTCTAATGGGGTAAGGATGAGGGAGGAAGTATTTTAGAGGTAATCTACAGTAGCCCCATGGCTTCTTTGGTGCTGACTGACAGCTGACAGCTTTGAAAAGTTACCAGACCAAATTATGTATCCCTACGCCGAACCATATGATCTGCAAAAATATGTCTAGCAGCTGTCATTTATGATGGCCAAAATTTAGGTATATTCCGTTCACGATAGGTTTTTACCTGGATGTCAGTTCGAAAATCATATGTTTAGGTTTTGGGTTGCCAACACTTGTAAAAGATCACAGTTTTGTTATAAATGTAAAGATCTTTAATTACCTGTTATATATTACATTTAAAATAACGTAAGCTTAAGTTTTCTCATAATATTTCATTCTTTCGAATAATTTCTTTTTGTCCAACTCGAAACAATATTTTAAACATAATTAAAAGTACTTATTTTCCGTTTTGGAACGTTACTGATTTTGTGTAATATAGTGCACACATCAATACCTTTTAATACAGGCATCGTATTTACATGGAAAGATAAAATTCCTGTCTTTTTTTACATACAATAAGTGATTTTATGATTATTTTATCGTATTTTGAAATATTTAACTGAATAAAGTATTTTCATCAACTGCGTGTCCATATCATTGTAATAACCTTGTTTACCGTTATGTTCAATCATATGGTTTAAATTCGTCAGTCGCCATTTTGAGGCTATGTTCGTTAGAAGTTTTTGTGAAAGTGGTGTTAATATTTTTAAGGGGAATAAAACTATAGATAAACTTTGTGTCCGACCTCAAATTAATATATAAATAATACTGGCCTAAATTACTGTGGTTAACTATCCCATTAATATATTACCATCTGTTTTCATTACAGTCATCCAAAGTGATAGACGTCAGCTGTTGGCGTAGTGATATATTAGCGATAACTTCTAGTAACACTTAGAGCTGTCATCCAGGTAAACTTAGCTCGTGAATACCTTATATATACCTAAATGTTGACCGTCAGAAGTCAGCTTTTGCGTGGAAGACGAGTGGGAAATTATCTAGGAAAAATCACCCTAAGGTGACCCAACTGGGATTCGAGCCCCGATATCCCAGTCTTCAGCAGGCTCGTCTAACATTAGAGTGACGCCTTAGACCATTCGACCACTGAAGCTGGTTTCGGTAAATTCAATCAAATTATGTTTGTATCGGAGAAACATAGAGTTTAAATTTCTTCACATGGTGATATCAACTGTTGTTGTTGAATATCTGTCAAGGGTGTATTGGAATTTAATGACAACTTTTTCTTTTCATTTAATAGGTTTCCTATGTATTAACGCTATGCTCATGAAAGTTATTCAACAACTGTTGATATCACCTTGTGAAGAAAATTAAACTTTATGTTTCTACTGAAGAAGTATTTGATTTATTTTTGACAAACAATTTTTAAATATGGAAACTGCAAAAAACACTGATCTTTTCTCGTGTCTCCTTCAATCACATCTTAAACAGTTGATATACTTTGTAGCTCGCACTAGTGGTCACGTGGAGCGAGTAGGGCGTCAGTCTCTTCTTGTCGGATTTTTCATTGGCGGGGAGGTTGTGGTGCGATTACCAGTAAAATTCAATTTTATTTTACGACAAGGGTTTCACACTCTTCCTTTGCACAAATGCGTGTACATTATCCTCTACCAACCCTATTTGTCTATTTAAATGGGGATAGTCTGTGCGGGCAATAAGACGTCGGCAAAATAATATTCATAACCTTAAGGTGGGGGGTGGAAGGGGACGTGAGAAAAGGCCAGTGTTTTTGCAGTTTTTACAGCAAAACATTTTTCTAACCAAAATAAATCGGTGATATCAACAGTTGCTGTCATGAGATTGGCGGCATTATCTTACAAACTTTTTAAATGAAGAGAAAAAGCTCTCATTAAATTGAAGGACACCACTGACAGATATTCAAGAAATATTAAGGTCATCATGTGAAGAAAATTATATTCTATGTTTGAACTGAAGCAATGTTTTATTTATTCTGGCAAAATAAAAATGTTTTGCCATCAATACTGCAAAGACATTAGCTTTTTCTCGCATTCCTTCCATCCCAACTTAAATCACAGCTTCAAACTACAAACCTTGAAGGTCACTTCAACCACATCCTGTCGTTAATTTTGAGAACTACCGCGCTTCCCTGACGTGGTAAAGATACAGTAGCCCCATGGCTTCTTTAGTGCTGACCGACGCTCACAGCTAACAGATAAAAGCTTTGAAAAGTTACCAGAGCAAATTATGTATCCCTACACCAAACCATATGATCTGCAAAAACATGTATTTAGCAGCTGTCACGTCTTACGGTCAAAATGTAGGTATATACCTAAATGTTGACTGTCAGAAGTCAGCTGTGAGCTCTCAGTCAGCACCAAAGAAGCCATGGGGCTACTGTATCTTTACCACGTCAGGGAAACATGGTAGTTTTCAAAATTAATGACAGGATGTGGTTGAAGTGACCTTCAAGGATGGTTTCTCATTAAAGCATGGTCGTTTATTCACTAGCTCTGGAAAAGAAAAATAATGTTTCATTTGTGGCATTTTTCTCTTTATCTCTCTCTCTTTTTACAAACAATTAATGCAAATAAAGGCAGATTTTTACGAGTTGTTGCCAACAAACCGCATGACTTATTCGCAATTTTTTCGAAAAAATAAAAGAGTTGGCGAGGAAATACTAGGAATCTAATAAGAGAGAGAGAGAGAGGGAAAATATCACATTCCGCAATATAACTACATGAAATGTCTGAACCAGCTTACACCGGAATATGTTTTTGCTGGTGAAGCATGTTTTTTAAATATTATACTAGTTTCCCCAGCCCCCCCTCCCCCGGGATTTGTTTTTTTATATTATCTGATGTTGAAGTTTAACAAAGTAGTGTTGTTCTTTATTGAAGATTTAGTGCTATTCTGTTGGTGATACATTTTATGGCTTGTTATGTTAATTAACTAAGGTTTAAGAAAAATAAATTACTGGTATTTTGAGTGCGAAAATAACAATTTTCTTAGTCTATAGACCGGCAGTTCTCTAATTGTGCTTCGTCGGATATTTTTAATTTCAAGCAAGTACCACTCGCAAACCAATGTGTAACAGGAAATGAGGGGGGTGGTGATCAATAAGATTCCTAGGTTTGAGAGATACACCGTGTTCAATCAGCGTACACATCTCATTAGTAACTAATTTGAATTATTTAAGACTGTAATAAAAATATTAATTTCGATTTATGTTTACAATTTTTTTCAAGTTTCTAATCACTTTCTTGGACATGAATACTTTCTAGTAATTTTGGGTACTTGTGGGTAAAATTATTCCGAACTTTTTAGTTTTGTCAAGTTAACTTATTTTGATCATAATAGCAAAGGCCTGGATTTGGACGCCCAAAAAATCGTAAAAATATTAACTATATAATGAAATTCAAAATGCTAGAAAATAAAATTTGCGAGCTCATTATAAACATTTTCGTTTATTTACTCTCACCAAAAAAACAACACACAGTTTTTATAAATATATTATATTTCCCTCAGTATTATTTTGTACAATTATTAATGTATCAACCGGCACAACGTGGTTTAATGGTCGGTACACCTGGCTACGAGTTTTAGGATCCCGGGTTCGATTCCCAGGTGGTACCTCAGGTAATTTTCCCGAAACGGGAAATACCCCAATGGTAACCAGGGGTTGGTTGATTAGGCTTAAGTTTAAGTGAAACAAATAGCCGAAACTATTGTTAATGCATTTTAGTGGGGATAGTCCCTCATAGATATTATATTCTGAAAATTGAAAAATGACACCTGGACACGGGAATCGAACCCGGGACCTTCGGCTTAGTACGCCAATGCTCTTACCACTGAGCTATCCAGGATTCGTCCCGGGCCCGTGTTTCCACTGGCTCCACGCCCTCATACTCACCATCACCATCACCCTCATACTCACAATCACCATCACCCTCATACTCACCATCACCATCACCTCATCTCATCGGGACATGGAAAGAGCCTCAACTTAAAGGATGTACGATCAGTACATTCGGGCGTCCCTTGGACAACGGTACATTAGTACTGGCTAATCTTTCCACAAACTGAGCTATGAGTTATGTAGTCCAGTTGCGCAATATTTTTATTAATGAATCAAATCTGTTGTGAGGACTGGGTCACACGATATGAGTCATAAAGACACAGACAACAGCTTTGCAAACGATGGAGAAGGAAGGGACAAGCTGAAAGCGGAAACAGAAGGACTGTGCACATGTGGAGTTGAGACAGAACAGTAGGACCGTGTTCTAATTGGTTGATTTAGTTGATGTATACAGACTACGTGTGTCACATGATCTGTGCGTGTATTATTTTGCAATGATTTGTGTTCTGTTATTTATATTGAAAACGATATCTTATTTTGTGTGACAACGTTATGTTATAAAATCATGCATTTTATAGCAACCACGTTTAGAATAAATTCTTAAACAGGACGTACAGTTACATAATATATTTTATATAGTTTTTATTTAAAAAAAATTCCGAGCCCATATTTTTTAGCAACACGTTTTACTATACGTTCGGGTTGTATGCTTATACTATTTACGCTTGTGTTTTTAAGGATTGGTAAGGTTATTTTTAGAGGAAGTATACCCACATTTGCGCAGAGGGAGAGTGGACAACCATTTTGGAAATACAGCCTCAGTACACCCAACCGAGATTCGAACCTTGAGTTTCCCGTCATCGGCAGTCTAGTCTACTGCGAGAGTAGCGCGTTAGACCATGCGGCCACAGAAATAATTGTTACAATTTTCACAGATCACCGTCTAAAAATGTAGGGTTGTTTTGTTAGTGTTTGAAAATTCTTGGATTTAAAAAAATATAGCATAAATGTATAAAAATTAATAACTATACATTAAAAACACTCTTAGAGCACGCGACCGGGATTCGAACCTTGATACTCTTGTCATCAGCGGGCCCAATTTATTGCGAAAGTGATGCTGTGAATCATTCAACCCCCAAAGAGAGTCATAAGGTCCTACAAATTAATGTCTGGCTCCCGGGATAGAACTCCCCAAGAACTTAAGCGGCCCCTCACTCGGAGGAGACAAAAATTGACATTCCTGCATTAATGTAACAATACGGATAATAATCCAGACTGGTAGTAAGACGCGGAGAAAGAAGGAATAAAAATGAAAGAAATTGATGATTAGACTACGATTGAACATATCGACAGATGAAAGGAATGTGGGACAAGAAGCCGGTGCTCAATTAGGGAATCGAGGACGCTGACAAAGCCAAACTCTCGTTGATATAAATGTCTCTTGAAGGGGTTGGGCCAAGAAACGGGTGGTGAGGGGGGTAAGGAAGAGAGTGGATAAAAAAATAGAGTTAAATTTTCCAGGACACGTCCTCAGAATGAGTGATTGAACAAAGTGCGAAAGAAACCGTTGCCTATATAGTAGGGGACAAGAGCTAGGGAGGGGAGAGAGATAGAGAGAAAAAATAAAGAAAAGGATATAAAAGGGTGAATAGTAAGGGGTGATGAAAAAGAGGGGGGGAGGAGGAGGAGGTGAAGGTTGGTTCTTTTTTGGGAAACTCTCTTGAGATGGATGAACTGAATTAGTGGACTAAGGAAAACTTCTACAAAAAAACTATATAAAAAAAGGAGAAGACAGGAATTAGTTAAAGATTTAACAGAGAAATTGTCACTTCCTGGATAGTACATCTTTCATTTAGTCTTTGATATATATATATATATATATATACACATGAAATAATTGTGTAGGGACAAGGAGAAATGCAGGAGGTACCTTTATGAATTTTTAAGGTTAAGTCCTGGTTTTTCTACGGGCAGTGGTGGATATGTAAACATAATCTGTCTGTGATTGGGCCATCATGTAGATGCGGTTACTTCATTCCAATGAGATGATGATGATGATGATTTTTATGTAGGCCCACTAAAAGTCTTAATAGTTTATCAACTAGGTGAAAAAATAGTACCATTTCTGCAATAATGACGTTTGAAGTGTCATTTTATTCAATTTGTTTTTATATATTACGATGATGGCAGCCTGGAAATCGAAATTGATACCGTTTTATTCTGTTTTTACTAAAAAACACACTTGAAAAACGATTATTTTTTAAAGTTTTCCCCCTTTACTAAGCATCTATAAAAAAAAGTTAGTACAAAATTTGTTAAGCTAAATATTCTCCACAAAAAAAACGTTCATTATTATTAAGGTCGAATCAAGAATTAAAATGAGAATTTAATGAACGGTAGAAAAGTTAAAAAGTGTTTTTTTTACAGATTTTATAGAAAAACAAAATAAATGAAATATTTCTCCAGTAGAAACATAGAGTTTAATTTTCTCCACACAATTATATAATTGAATCTCCGTCATGAACATAACGGCATTATATGATACACTTTTTAAATGAAGATAAAAAAGTTTTTATTACATTCCTGGATACCTTTGACAGAATTCAACAACTGTTGACTGGTGACCTGGTGGTCTAGGGGTAAGGTGTCAGACTTCTGTGCTGGCGGCCGGGGTTCAATCCTCGATCCCGGCACAGATTTATCTGATTACCAAATCCTTCCTTCACCTCTGACAAGACATCTTGTGAATGTGGGGAAATGCCAGGCCTCCACCGTGGTTCGGATTCCACGTTTAACTGTAGGTCCTCCATTTCATCTCACAATCGCCCTACCATTACACATTAGCGTAAGTGCGTATAGCCCGAACGGGTAGTAAGTAAGACGCGGTGCTAATAATTAATAATAACAACTGTTGAGGTTACTATGGGAAGAAAATTAAACTCTTTGTTTCTACTGCAGCAATATTTAATTTATTTTGGACAAATACATGTTTTGCTATAAAAACTACAAAATCACTGGTCTTTTCTCGCGTCCCCTTCCACCCCGCCTTAGATCCCTAACGGGGGCCAAACCTGAATAATATCCCACCACCCCGGGTTTGAAATGCATCCTGCCTGGTTCGTGCTTATAATATATACTGAACTGAATTTGATATTAACTATAAATTTATATGTAATAGCTACTCACAAAACCAATATTATTAATTTCTCTGACATCACAAAATATATCATCAGTCTTGCCCTTTCCGTTTTTACAGCCAACACAAACATGTACGGTAAATTCATACTTTGTTAGTGATAAAATAATATTTGTCTATTATATACATAGCTTAACAATTGTACATAGGTATATTTTATTTATAGTGGTCTAACAACTGGCTAAAATTCAGCTTTCCCCTAATTATTCCAGAAGTCAAACCTTTAATTCTTGGTCCATTAGTTTTTTTTGTAGATTTAACACCATAATTACTAAATGATTTTCTTTTTTTGCTTTGGTGTTCAAATGGTTTACGATTCGGATGGACATCATAAAGTTTTGCAAATCTCTCCTCCAAGTAGTACTATGTATCATCACCTAGCTAGAGGTGCGCTACTGTAGCTATGACAGTCACCACACCAAACCCTCTCAACCCTTAAATGCTTCCCGCCCCCTCCTTTCAAAGTGTCCTTACACTCCTTAGTTAATCCCCTAATCATTTCAACTTTGTTGCTTGCTACACAACAAAAGACAATCTGTTGTACTCTCTAAGGAGTGATGCCGAGTTTTGAGCCGCAATCCAGGTGTTTTATAAAATAACGTCCAAAGTCAAAGGACAAGGCTTCGAATCCCTGTCAAAGTACAATTTTTCTTAGTTACCCTAGGAAATCATTATTTACAGTTAATTGTGATATTTTTATTTAGTTTATCTATTACTGTAGGAATATAAAAAATCTTTTATTTACTATATTTAAAAAAAATAGACATTTCGTTTTGTTTTTTTCAGTTCCATAATTTTTACAGTCGCTACTTGAGCAAACTTTAAATACATGGTATAAGGAGGTTAGAATTAAAATAAGTGTACCATATTTTTTTTTTGTACAGAAGATAGAAAAACCAAAGCGAAAACCACACTTTGTTCTAGATGATAGGCTGTTAAAAAAATCGGCGATATCTTTAAAAAATTTAATGGGTCAGAAAAAGATGGCCAAAGTTGGTGAAAAGTTGTCATTTTTTATATTTTATTTCAACTAAAGAGAATGTACACACTGTACGCCTACTTTACTTTACAAATAGGCCCTACTGTTAACTTTTCATGAACACCATACTAACAAGACCACTGCATTCTAAGATCTAAAAATAAAATCTGAATTAAATAAAACTCGGTAAACCACGTTCCCATTTAAAATTATTAATTTATTACTATAATATGATTACAAACCATCTAGAACTATCTTCTTTTTTTATTGTTTCATTCAGCAGCCAGCTTAATCTGACTGGGAAGAGATGAGGAAGGTAGCTAAGAGGAAGTGAACCCGCATTTTCATGGAGTGAAGATGGGAAAATCAGAGGGATATAGCATTTGTGGAAAACCGTTAAATATATATATACACACACATTTAACGGGAAAACCATCTTCACTTCACGCAGGCGAGATTAGAACCTCGGCCTTCCCATCAAAGCCGATCAAACCAAAGGCAATCAGCGGCTGGAACACTTCTGCGGGTAACTAAGCTTTGTAAACAAATATTTACTTTCTCTCGACACCTCGAAGCGATAATATTGTGATCGTCAAAAATTCGAAATCGAGATTTTGATAAGTGTCGACGTTTCATGACCCTCTTACACACACAAAAAAAGCAGTTTTCGCGATGCAGTCTGTCTGACTGTCTGTACCTTGGCTTGGGCTAGAGCCGAAACCATTTTACCGATTGGGCTAAAACTTTGTATTTAGGGTATTCTTAAGGTCCCTTCTGAGTGATTTTCGAAATTAGATATCTAACCCTAAATTTAAGGGTAGTTTATTGAAAGTCAAAAAGAGAATAAATATATTTTCTCGAAATTTGCTCTAACGATTTTGATTACATTTTATATCTAAACACGATTGAAATTTTAATTTTCTCATGAACATGACTTTGAGGGTACTTTACATAGGGGAGATTTCCTAATTTTCATAATCTTCCCGCGATTCTTTGAGATACGTAATCACTTATCATTTTAAAGTCGTAGAACTCTTATTTTATTTGAAATATATTTTTACAAAACCAATAAGTTCTGAGATATAAACAAATATATACACTTTTTAATACAGTCCTTTGAAAATTAATTTGATTCTTATTCTCTTTGGTGGACAAATATGTTTCTCTTATCTCAATTGTTCTGTAACAATGTTCCTAGTTCCTAATGCCATAGAGTAACAGTTTGTATTGTTTCAATTATGATCTTTGATGTAGTGTTTCTACAACAATGTAGAGACCTATTATTTCGTTTCACAGATCTTACGAGTTTTTAGTAAATATATATTTTAAGATAGAAGCGAGAGAATGTCTGAGTGGTGTGCCTTACCATTTATTTTTTATTATTATTATTATTAGCACCGCGTCTTACTACCCGTTCGGGTTATACACACTTACGCTAATGTGTAATGGTAGGGTGATTGTGAGATGAAATGGAGGACCTACAGTTTAACGTGGAATCCGATCCACGGTGGAGGCCTGGCATTCCCCACATTCACAAGATGTCTTGTCAGAGGTGAAGGAACGGTTTGGGTTTTATTACCAAAATAAAAAATTGCCTTTACCTCTATGGTTTGTGGACCGATAATTTCTAGGACAATTATTATTATTATTATTATTATTATTATCATCATAGTTTAACAACATTATTATTACTGGAGTTTACCGACGTATCGACAAAAGTAACATTAAGTTTCCTTCACTCATTTTAATATGCAAAAACAATATCTATAATTTCCGAACTTTTTTTTAACAACCTGTATATATGTGTGTACATATGAGTGTAATTTCTTTTAAAATAAATAAGTCTTAAATTAAAATCATTTGATGACAATTTTTAGGAGACAGAAATAATAGCTTTGACACACATTGCCCGCTCCCCTAAATTACATTCCTGGATGCGCCACTGAATTTTAATATCTTCAAAATTAATCCCGTTGTAAGTACGAAAAGGTCTTGTCTGTCTATAAAACATGAATAAAGCTATTTAGAGAAAGCATTTTTTTTAAAAATTATTTCGCGCCATGGCTTACTATTCGTTCGGGCTATACGCTTAAATACTAATTACGCTAATGCGTTAGGGATTAGGAAGGTTGAATTTAAAGGAAGTGAACCCACATTTACGTGGAGGAAGAATGGAAAACCAATTTTGAAAAAAACACCTCCAGTTCATTCGACCGAGATTCGAACTTGGATCTCCCCGTCCCCGTCAGTCTAGCTCAGCATGAAATAGTGCGTTAGCTAACCACGCCACCGAGGTGGTTGTAAGATATTCGCCTTTTCTTACAATACCAATGTTATACAAATAGGTTTTATTTAATCAAGGAAACACTGTCTATACAAATGATTTATAAACGAAACAGAATCAAGCTTACTATATAAAAAACTTTTAAGATGTATCATGCAATATATCACAGGGAACATTTTTAGTAACTCAGGTTTGAAGATAATTGTAGTAATAAAGTGAAAGACAATAATTGTCAAGTTAAGTGTTTTACCTGAACAGGTTATAAATGGGCTCATAAAACAAGATGAAAAGATAGACAATGTCAAAAGGGGGTTGGGGACGAGAGGGAAAGGTGGTTCGGACAACAGACCCATATGTCAAGGAACGGCTGAACTCTTTCAATAGTTTGAACATGATTTAAATTGAAATTGCAAAATTTTGTGTAAATCATCATATTATAAATATTCATCGTGTACGATAGTACATTATCTAATTATCTATATCAATATGATAACTTCAAAACTATATTCTTGTATTTAATGTTTGATTTAATTTTAAATTAATCAAAATTACGTCTTATTTTAACAAAATAGATATTAAATTGTAACTTTTCTATTAATATAGTTCATATTAAATATACAAAATAAATAGAATACAAAAAAACCACATGTTGTTAATAGGTTTAGTTTTTGAGAAAAAGGCTTAACAACTTTATCGTTCTTATATAGTAGGTGTCCATTTGAAAAGCGCCAATCTCATGATAGAATGGTCTGCCAATGAGGGAGAGATGTGGGTGATGGTGATTGGGAGATCAAAGCTAGAACGCCGTCCGTGTGAGAAGAGCTTTCCTTTATTTTATTACTCTATCCGAATGTGAGAACATTTCCTCTAAATTCTAACTTCCGCGTCCTTACCCAACGAGTGGAAAAGGTGCACGCAAACAAATATTTTATAATTAAATCTACCGGAAAAATTATTTGGATCATGGCAATAAAACATTCATAACAGCTTTAATTAAATTAATGGTAATAATAACAACAACGTTCTCACCCACCTCGGTGGTGAAATGGTCTAACGCGTCACTATCGCAATATACTATAATGCCTATGACTGGAATAGCCGGGTTCGAGTCCAGGTCGGGTGTACCGAGTGTGTTTATTTTCTTAAAGGTTTTTACATGCTTTCTACACGCAAATTAACTACACGTATTCTAAAATCGACCTTCTTCATTCCTAGCTCATTATCATAATTAGTATTTTACGTATAGTTTAAACGGGTAATAAAACTGGATGAATACAAATTTAACCAAATATTGCTGAAACATAATTTTAGTTAATAGTCTAACAAATTATCTTTAGGCACATTTTAATCAAAAGTATTAATCAAAACATTGAAATAAACTTTCGTTAAGACTGACATAAAAATAGTTATTAATAAAATAATTGAACAATATTCATTTATAATATTTACTAACAAGTATAGCTGATATATTTTAAATTAACTTTCATTTTATTTATTTTGAGATATTTAGCGTGCATTTTATGAACCGGCTAACTATATCAGCACACGAGAATTTCTACTAGCGAGAGTGAAAGAACCTTCTAATTTTTCCAGCAAAGGTATTTTCACATACCTTCCAGGTTTCTGTTACATGTCACCATTGGCATGGGACGGACGGCTATATTTCCCCTCCGAAGGAAGTTGTGCTACAGATTTTTATCGCTAAAGAAAAATCCGTCAACCTCAGCCGGGTTTGAACCCATGAACATTGGGTCCTGAGGCGAGCACTTTACCCCTAGACCACCGAAGTCAATCATATTAATTAAAAATGAACACGATCATTTTAAATATTATCGAAATACATCAGAGGGTTTTCACCCAAGGCAAATTAAAATAAGTACCCTTTGAGGTAATCGATCAATCACAGCTGATAAATCCACAAACTACTTAGTTGATAAAACGAGAATTTTCATTAAAATATTGATCCTTAAGAGTAACTGTCTTTGATCAATGATAGTGTCGAACACGAGACCGACCCTTTGTAAATATCTAATCCAATTCCATTTATGGACTCTCGTAAACAAACTTAGTAATTAAATTGACAAGTTCATTAAAACAATTAATCAAAATAACTAATTGGTTCTCCCACAAGGCATAATTAAACACAGGTGTTTTATGAATAATTTATTGGTTTGCTCTATTAAGTCCACATACCACTTTAATAATCAGAATAACTAAATGTCCAAGTAAATTTATCATTTATATATTTTTTCATGGCATTATTTACCGTTAACGTAGCATAACGTAACTTAATGTTATGCATAATCAAAGATGCTACTATTACAGTAGACTGGACTGCCAATGACGGGGAGATCAAGGTTCGAATCTTGGTTGGGTATACTGAGGTTTTTTTCTGAAATTGTTCTCCACTCTCTCTCTCTCTATCTCCACGCAAACGCGGGTACACTTCATGTAAATATAACCTTCCTAATCCCTCAAACTATTAGCGTAAATAACACATGAGTGTATAACCCGAATGGGTGGTAAGACGCGTTGGTTAAAAAAATTCGGGCAAAACATAGACAATGGATTTTGAACATTTTGAAAAAAAAACCACTTATTATTATTATTATTATTATTATTATTAGCAGCAATGTGTCTTACTACCCGTTCGGGTTATACGCACTTACGCTAATGTGTAATGGTAGGGTGATTGTGAGATGAAATGGAGGACCTACAGTTTAACGTGGAATCCGAACCACGGGGGAGGCCTGGCATTCCTCACATTCACAAGATGTCTTGTCAGAGGTGAAGGAAGGGTTTGGTAATCAGATAAATCTGTGCCGGGACCGATAATTGAACCCCGGACCCCTCAGCACAGAAGTCTGACACCTTACCACTAGACCACCAGGTCACCCCACTTATCTTAAACCCAAGTATTTAGGGCTGATTAGGCTGCAAGTAAGTTACTTACAATACAAGATTTACTAGATGTACAAAATAAATATAACAAGCTGTTACGACGTTTTAGAGTTCGCGAGACGCGGACACTCCATTCCTAAGAAGTGGTCTCCACACAATCAACAAACAAATTAAGTAGGCTACTAAATAGCCGGGTTGACGTCACTCGCAAAATTATAGGCTGGCATGAACACGTGGTACCTTTCACTTAACGTTAAAGTAACGTAAAACTTTATAATAAAGTAACTTTTTTTTTCCATCGCAACAATGAATGCTTCCACATAATAAGGGTTCATTTATACAGGCGTTTCTCGACACGAGTCCTGGGCGTTTGTTTCTATTAAACCGCCTCGGTGGCGTAGTTGGCCAACGCGCTAGTCGTGTTGAGCTCGACTGCTGAGGACGGGAATATCGAGGTTGAATCTCGGTCGGGTGAACGGAGTTTTTTTTCCCTAAATCGTTTTCCACTCTCCCTCAACGCAAATGCGGGTTCACTTCCTCTTAATTCAACCTTCCCAGTTCCTAATCCATTAGCGTAATTAGTACTTAAAGCGTATAACCCGAACGGTTAGTAAGACGCGGTGCTAATATTATTATTATTATATTGTTTCTATTACAATCAACTTATGTCGTGCGTCATGAAAAAGGGTGGGAGGAAATGAGAAACAGAGGTCAGGGTTGCCAGTATCTTATTTTCTACCACTCGTGATGGATCTGCGCGTCATCTTCCTCACAGTGTTGCCACGGGAACAAATAAAGCGCTAGACAATAAACACCCAACCGCAAATAAGAAACGAACTACCTGCTACGAAAGTACATCGTCGTGCGTCACTTTTGACGCGGCGATCTTTAAGGTTATGAAGACACACTTTTCAGATCGCAACGACATAAATGACGCGCGTCACGAAACGCTTGTATAAAAGGGGCCTAAGACAGCATTTGCGTCTTAAATTTAAATAATTTTTCAGTTTGAAAAAAAAATAATTGTTCTGTGTAAATTAAGTTTATTTTTACATCATTAATCTTAATATTTATAATATTTATTTTGGTGTTCATTGTAACAATACCTCCAAATAAGAGAGCCATTGTTAGTGGTGTTGCATTGGTGCCTTAGATGTAGATATTGTGTCAGAAATTTTAACGTTTTTGTATGTAATTAAGTTTATTTGGTTTTATTTCATAGATAATAAACATAAAACTAGTTATTTAATTGTTCGTTTCAATAACTGAGCCACGTAAGCAAGCAAATCTTGATGCAAGGACTGAAAAAATTTAAACTACTTATTTTCATTCCATACATTAGGTGTGGGTCGTCGAAATATAAACCATTTCACTTTCCTAATACCTATCTTAGATGGTGTTTTTAATTGTTTAGATGACTCGCTGGAAAAAAATGTAACTCACGAGACTTAAATGTGAGTAAAGCCGCTGGAAAAAAAACCCCACCTCTAGCTTATAATATAATTACGAGATTTGTTAGCATTATGGTTTGAAATGGAGGCTAACCATTTTTTTTTCTTCAAAATCTTAAATCTAAATAATTCAGTCCATAATTATTTTTTTAATACAAATTTTCCTAAATCGGTGGGTACACGGGTTAAGGTTTCAGTCTAGTCATGTCTGGTTTGCCATTGACGGATGTAGAGGTCGTCCTTCGAATTCTGGCAGGGTGTGGTGAACGTTATTTTTCCCTAAATAATCTCCTAAAAATCTTAATTTCCAATTCTTTAACCTCATTACTGTAAAAATACGGGTAACCTAAACGGGTAGTAAGAAGTAGAGCACTTAGTTGTTGTGAGGGGGGGGGGCTTAATTTCTAAACACAAGTGCATATACACGTGTTACACGAGTACCTATTTATTTGTTTTCGCGACGGAGTGTACGTCTGTAAAGAACGGCCGTCGTGCACTTTCTAAACACAGGATGACGGATCGTCCTCCTTCCACCCCTTTCCTCACCTCACCCTAGTCCCACCATCGTTCATCAATCCCCCTATCCTCCCCTCCCGTCCTCCCCTCGACTCCCTTCAAGATGTCAAATGAAAATGTCGTGCAAGGCGGTCGGAAGTAGACTGTTGTGCAAGGCGGGTGGTATTACATGAGACGAGAGCTTTTACCCTGATTGAGGGTGAAAGAAGAGCCGCTTAAATCCTCCCCCTCTCCTCCTCTCCCAGTGATTTATAGTCGTCCGGGTCAGAGTTTGAAGGACACACACGCAGACACAAGTGGCCCGTGTCCATAGTCTTTATATCCAGGATGTCCGTTGTCTTTTTCTCCAGGAAGTTTCGGGGAAATCTGTCGGTACGNCCACGTGGACTAAGGCCTGAGACTATAAAGTTCGTTTGAATGACCACAGTTCACTCCAAGCATTTTAAAAATATAATTCTTAGCACCGTGTCTTTCTAAAGATAAGGAAGGCTATATTTAGAGGAAGTGCACCCGTATTTGTGTATAGGGAGAGAGGAAAACCATTTTGTAAAAAAAAACCTCAGTACATCTGACCGAGATTCGAACATCGATCTCCCCCCTCCCGGTCATTGGCAGTCTAATCTACTGTTAGAGTGACGTCTTAGTCCATGCGACCACCCAAGTGGGTCCCTGCATGTTATTCTCTATGCATCAAAGAATTGTTGTAATTCTGACGAGTTTTATGTAACTGCCCTACCATAGATTGGAACGTTTATTTAAAACTAGCATAACAGTGTAGAAACTGAGTGACTGAAAGAACTGGTCTGGTTAACTTGTTATAATTGGTTGGTAAACATTAGGAAAGAATATAAGTTAATACTTAGATATAATTATTTTGAAATTATGAAGATACTATATGAGTTCAGATTAAATAATATTTACAAAAATAATTACTGATGATAAAATTTCACTATAACATAAATACAATAAATATTATTTATACTCTTGGAAACACATTTTCCTTAAATGAAGAATGCTGACAACTCATAACAACTTGTCCCCGTTGCGCTCGGTAACTGGGCCGGATCAAACTATAAAGGGTTATTATGCACGACTATCGCGGCTGACACATTAAGGTATACTCAGAGGTAGTCACTTTGCCCGTAGTGGAGTCAAGCAAGGTAAGCTTACAGTCTTTCAGTGTACACCTTGACTAATTACACCATAGCCTTCACATAAACTGAACCATAGTATAACCAAGCAAGGTAAGCTTACAGTCTTTCAGTGTGGACCTTGACTAATTACACCATAGCCTTCACATAAACTGAACTATAGTATAACCAAGCAAGGTAAGCTTACAGTCTTTCAGTGTGGACCTTGACTAATTACACCATAGCCTTCACATAAACTGAACCATAGTATAACCAAACAAGGTAAGCTTACAGTCTTTCAGTGTGAACCTTGACTAATTACACCATAGCTTTCATATAAACTGAACCATAGTATAACCAAGCAAGGTAAGCTTACAGTCTTTCAGTGTGAACATTGACTAATTACACCATAGCCTTCAACATATTTACTGCACCATAGTTGAACCAAGCAAGGTAAGCTTACAACCTTTCGGGGTAAACTAAGAGTACATGACTTTGTGATATTAATAATATCTACGCGCCTGGAAAATCGGGAGAAAAAGCAGTAATATTACAATGTCTGAAAAAATAGGGAATTTTGCCAGTAACTAATAAAAACACTGGGATATTTTTTTTTACTAGGGACACCCAATACTATGATTTAAATAATAGGTGTTTACATGGAATAAAAAGTGAAATATAGAACTAAGCACCATGATTAAAACAAGTGTATTATCCTCCAGATTGACAGACAAACAGACATACATCGGGACAGACAAGACTATAAAACATACATTTTTAGTTTCGGGGGCACATAAAACGTAAAGATTGATCATAATCTCGACATCGAAAATTTCACAATAAAAAATCCTTTCTCTTAAGATGAGAAAGTATAAGTCAACCAAATCGAGAAATACATACTTACGATTTCGGCGCTCTCAAATAAAGAATACAGGTAACCACATCTACTGGTTTAACCGTCATTTCATATCTAATTTCTCAGTTAATCGGCTGAGAGACGGAATATTTAAGATATCATGTTTTCTCAACCTCTTTTTTATTGAAATAACATTATTTATAAAAGTTTTAAGAGTTTTATTGCAAAAAAGGGAGAAAAAACCAATAAAGTTTATCTCAGAGACTAATTAGATATTCAATTCGATTCGACCATATTATGATTACCCATATAGGGAGGGGAGGGGGGGAATGAGACCTTACCTGTAAACCAATAGCATATTATAGAATAATCTAGTTTAAATTAGAGATAACAAAGTTTAATGTGCAGCGGGGAAATGACCCCTTAAAATTAATTTTGGAATCGATTAAGCAATTTTCCGGGATTAAGCGATAATGAGATACCACATTATTGGAAATTGTTCAACACCTTTATTACAAACAAAGTTAAATGATATTTGACCCTTAATTACATATTTATTTAATCATTATACTTCTTACAGCCTATTAGAGCTATCAACAGCCAATACTAATTTAAGAACACAGAGAAAGAAAAAACCACCATTGTTATTTTAAAGAGATTTTGTGAAATATTCTTACATGACTAATTAAAAAAAATCATTTAATAATACGTATCGGTGGTGAGGTGGTCTAAGTCATGTGTCTCGTAATATACCAAATCCCCGGTGACAGGGAAATAGAGCAGGCTCCACATAAGATGTGCCACTTAGGTGTTTCTCTCTTAGCAACACTAACGCTGGTACTATTTCTATAAGAAACCTCCACGTATCCATACCTATAATTAATATATTAATTTAAATAAAAATGCATGTCATCAGCCTGCAAATGAGCCATACAAACTGTGCGTCTGCCTTCTGTTGACAAAATAGTACCAACTTCTGCTGATAGAGGGTGTCATGTGGTCAGCACAACGTACCCTCCAGCTGTTAGTCTAAGTTATTTTTTAGACCAGAGTCTTTAATTGTTCATTTAAGTACCCCTTAATTTGTCTTCTTTACTTCGTTCCTGATCCACTGGTTCACATAAAATCTGGAAGCGCTGGGGATTGAACCCGGGATCTTTGGATCTGTAACTAAGGATACTGACTATTAGCCCACAGAGGCCGCCACCGCTTGTATTAAGCCGCTAAGTTATCATTTTAGGTATTTAACGGTCACTTTCTGAGCCAGCTTAAATCTATCACAGACACAATACCCAGGCCCACAGACGTTAATCAGGGTGGCTACAGACAGGGAAAACCGGGAAAACCGGGAATAGTCAGGGAATTTTGCTAGGTCAGGGAAAACCGGGAAAAGTCAGGGAATTAACTTAAAATTACAGACAGGTCAGGGAATTTATAGACTGCAATAGATACAAAATGCAAGTGCCAAGATATGGTGTTCTAACATCAGTTGTTTACTGTATTGGCGCAAATATTCCTACAAAGCTCTATTTTGTAGCAAGCTATCTAGTGAGCCCGTCTAATAACAGACTGAAGT
>CABFVX010003538.1:20692-31280 GCA_902151425.1 Timema shepardi | reverse complement strand
CAAAGTTCTAGCTAATGACTTTCTGTTTTGTATTTGTTTGTTCTAATACAATATTTGCACAGCGTCACAAATAGTATCTAATACATTTAAAACTGAAAAACTTATTAAATTGTTTATTATGTTTATGCCTCATATTTTTTAAAGATAACCTAGGCCGAGGTAGCCTATTTGATTAATGTAATAATCACCATTCATCGAGGTGAACTGGGGGAAAGTTATTTTCACATTCTCTATTTGCCTGTTTTTATACAATATTTGCACAGCGTCACAAACAATATCTAAAACATTTAAAACTAAAAAACTTATTAAATTGTTATGTTTAAGCTTATATTTTTTTTAAATATAGGCATTTGTGATTGTTGTAATAAATGTAAAAATCACCATTTATCTCTATGAAGTGGGGGAAAAAAAAAGTCAGGGAAATTTGGACAAAAATTTCTGGAAAACCTGGAAAAGTCAGGGAATTTTATAATAGAAGTTCTGTAGCCACCCTGTTAATGTATCAATGTGAAAGAGGAAACGCACATTTCACTGGGAATCGAACCCGGAACTCTTATATAAGTAGGTATACACGTTACCTAGCTAAAGTATCAGACAAACCCTTAATAATTACGGTGTTAAAACTAAAACATGACAATTTTACTGATCTAACGGCAAAATCAAATGTCCACAAATATCAATTTCTTTATTTCGTATTGTTTTTATAACCTTTTACACTGTATTTAGTTAGTAAAAATTTGTATGAATAAATAAATATTCAGAAAATACGCCTTTCATTAAAATAGTTGTATGCCATTTTAATTAGTTAGATTTGCCGCTACGGTGGCCGCGTAGTTTATCGGGTGTAATCAGGGTGGTTTTTCTAAAATGGTTTTCCACTCTCCCTCCACGCAAATGTGGGTACACTTCCTATGAATATAACCTTCCTAATTAAACCACGAGCGTAATTAGTACATAAGCTTATAACCCAAACGGGTAGTAAGACGCGGTGCTTGGAATAAAGGTTAGATCAGATTTCTAATAGTTTACTCCAATTTGGAATATTTGAGATTTATATTATATAATATTTATAACATTTAATATGATTCCAAATAGCTATTTTGGATTTCAAACAGACTACATAACACTTTTTTCATATCAAGCTTTTTATTTATTCTGCCCATATAAAAAGGGCCAGAATTTACCGAACCCTTGAGAAACTAACATGGGGCAATACTTTTAAGAGGCATATTATCGTGTGAATTGGCAGTTGACAAAATTATGTTCAGGTGATGTTAGCTACACAAATATAATTAGGTAAAATGTTAACACGGGTCTGCCTGTGCAAAGCGCGATTGACGGCAAAAGAAGGGAAAGGGTTTTTTGGCGTGTCACACATCCATTAAAACTTTGTCGGTCACTTTATGATTCTTAAAAGGTGAAAAGTTATCGACGGAAACGGAACCCACCTCTTATAGCCTATAGTAGCTTTTATTTTAATGGTAAGTTTAATCCCGGGTTTATTTTCTGTGCTATCTTAAGGGCGCTGCCTACACGAAGGGATTTATCTCCTCATTGATGTATTTATTATGAGAATAGGTATTATGCAAGCTTCAAAACCACTAAAATAATTCTCAATCTTCCCATTTTGACATTTTTTTGTTGGTTAATTGGTTCATAAAGATGTGTTTTTTCTTGTCAATCTATAAATTAGTTGAATTCAATTTGGAGTCGGTAATTTTTTTAATTAGTTCTCAAAAATATTCCATTTCTCCTCAAGCTAGACATTCTGCATTAAAAAAACCATGTTTGGTGTAAATACAACATGGTTTTGTTGGGTTGAATAGTCAATAAGCAGAATAAGAACTCTAAAACAAATTTCCATTCAAATATATATTTAAAAAAAAGGAAATACCTTAATCTAGAATATTCCTAAGAATTCGTAAAGCCCACTCATACTAAACAAAATATTTAGAGTGATTTTTGAAAAATTTGGAATTAAAAAAAATAACTTATCAGTAAAATGAGAGATAGGGCTAAAATAAAAACAAAAAATCCTTTAGTGCTGCCCTATCAAATCTAAATATCAAGGTTTGAACCAAATTTATAAAACCGGTTTGGTTTCATGACCAGGGACGGCCAGAATTTTAAAACCCACTTTTTTTTTTGTTTCGGGTTCAATGCACCTTAAAGATTCATCATAATCGCTAGACCAATTTTTTTCACGATTAATATACTTTCTCTTTATATGAAAAGGTAAAAAAAAAACCTAAGCCTATCTCCCAAGCGTTCAATAGAATGTATGAAGACGATACGTGCGCTATTTTCTGAACTACGTGAAAGATAAATTATATATAAAAAAAATCGTGCACAATGATTCATTTATTTCGCATTGTGAGGCAATGAACATTACTCGGTCCACACGATTTTTTTATTTTATTTTTACAACCCCCTTCCTTCTTCCCCACGAAGGGCGTCCGGAGATCGGTTAATCTGACTTCTACCGTTGGGGTATCATAATCAAAAAACGGCTTTTTGGGTTGTACGTTGTGTGGTAATAACTCTTTTTTTTTGTATTCAAATGATTAAAAAAAAATAATTATAGAATATATAAAAAATGTTATTACATTTCCATGTGAATAACAATTTTTTTTTACTCCATCTTCTCCCCTTGGATTTGTATTATTATTTTAGGGATGTTTGTACGATGTTCATGTTAGTATAATCCGTTTACGTAAATACCTTTACAGAAGGATGTAGGTAGATAAGCCCATGGCACAAGTAGGCCTTTAGGGGAAATGAATCGAGGATTTTGGGTTTTATTATTATTATTATTGTAATTATTACAATCTCTATTGTTGGGTTGAATTGAAATTATATTTTCTTGACCACGATGTGATGAATCCATTTGGAACAAATAAATAGGTCGATATTTTTGACAATTATTTATAAGGAGGGGAGGAAGCGCTCAGATACTAAAAAGTTTGGGGAAGGAGAAGTATTAGGAGGAGTTAAACAAGCAGCAGCATATCGCCGAGTCTTTATAGTGAGGGGAGGGAGCGCTCAGGTCCCAAATCTCGGAGAGTGGTATTTCCCGGCTTGCGTGATTTCAAATACAACCCCCAGATCATCAGTTTTATTTTCTCTGCGTCTCACTCACTATACATCCTGGGATATACTCATATTAGTTATACTAACGTGGTGGTGTTGAGCAAGGTAGAATTTAGAGGAAATGTACCCACATTCGGGAGAGTGGGAAACCCTTTAGGAGAAAAACCAGCACTCTCAGTACACTTGTTCGACGAGCTTGACGTTTATTCCGCGTGTCCAAGAATATGGGTAGTGTCAATTTAGAATCTATCCGCCTGGCAACACTATTATGGATAAATAGAGGGGCAGTAAATTAAATGGATATTTAAGTAAGACCAAAATACAGTCCAATTTTCATAGAAAGATCCTTTTAGACAATATAATTTTTTTTTTACATTCAAAATTGATAACAATTTACTATTTTATTATTGTTGTTTTATAAAAAACGTAATGTCACCAATACGTAATCGAGCCAGACCAACCGAGCAGCCGCCACCTGTTGGTGAAGGTAATGCCATCTTATGTGGATAGAGGGTGTCATGTGGTCAGCAACCAGAGCCCCTACTGCCATCACTAGGCTGAAAATCTGGAAACATCAGGGATTGAACCCGGGACCTTTTGGGTTTGTAGTCAGAAACTCTTACCATTAGACCATAAGTATCAATATCGACACTTTGAAATCACGTGACTTGATGAATGAATACGTGAAAGTAGATCCGGTAAGTTTTTTTTTTCAATCTGTCGGATAAGTTGGTACCTATAAAATCGAACCATTGCTTCACATTCCACCCCATTTTCCCCACAGTGAGGTGGAGAATTGAGAACGTGGACCGTGGACGTGTCGTTTACGATATTCTCTCCAATTTCTCGCCAGACGCTTCTGGTCACAATGGCTCAACCAAAGGGTGACCGACCACTTGACGGCAGACAGGCAGGCAGACGTGCCAGTTCGATGAGTCTATAACACCACACAAATTGATCAAATAAAAATAATAATAAAAGGGTGTGCGTTTGAGGTTTCGTAAAGAGGCCACAGAACTACGACCATCATGGTCAGCTGCTTGGCTATATTGTAGGTTCCTGTGTGGAAAAGTACCCGTACAAGTGTACATTTTATTTTAGAACCGCGTCATACCACCCGCTCAGGCTACACGCATATACACTAATTTCTCTAATGTGTTAGGCATGAGGAAAGGTTACATCTTTGGGGGTGATGTACCACCGTTTACGTGGAGGGGACCCGCCTCGGTGGCGCAGTTGGCTAACGCGCTAGTCGTGTTGAGCTCGACTGCTGAGTACGGGGAGATCGAGGTTCGAATCTCGGTCAGGTGAACTGGGGGTGGTTTTTCCTAAATGGTTTTACACTCTCCCTCCACGCAAATGCGGGTTAACTTCCTCTAATTCAACCTTCCCAAATCCCAATCTATTAGAGTAATTAGTACTTAAAGCGTATAACCCGAACGGGTAGTAAGACGTGGTGTTAAATATTATTATTATTATTACGTGGAGGGAGAGTAGTAAACCATTTAGAGGGGAGAACTTCGGTACACCTGACTGGGATTCAAACCCGGATCTCCCCATCACCTCCAGTATAGCCTATTGTGAAAGTGACGTCTTAGATCAGGGTGATCAAACGTTTTTCATCCCAATTTTCACCGCGGGCCGAAGATATATTTAGTAATTCAATCAAATTAGTACAAGTCTACAAACAACACTTAATAAACAATTATTTTCAATCATTATAAAGTATACATTTTATTTTTTTATTGGTAGGATCTTTCAAGCTTATGGCAAAAAAAAAACAAGTGGATTTAATCTCTTCAGAATCGAACCCGTGCTATGAAATATGCACTCACACACGCTTACAAAAACAACTAAATATATATTTATACACATTTTTACTAATCAAACAAATGCATTGTAGAATGCAATCATGACTTTATTTTTTTGTAATAAATATTAATATTTGAATCATTAACTATTTCACATCCACCTCTGATGGTTTTCCATTAATTTTCCTCCAGAATACTGTCGGGGCCACGTTTTCAGTGGGTGCGGGCCGCATCAGGCCCGCAAGCCACTGGTTGTATTACACTGGCTTAGACCATTCGAACACTGAAGTGGGTGGTCATCGAATGGCGAACACTTACTGAGTCACATCGTTAGAAGAAGATTTAAATATGAACTATTAAAGAAAGCTAACGCTTGTAGAATTAACTGCACATTAATAGCGAGGCTTGGAAGATGGAAACAATATTTGGGCTACAGATGTAGTAGCATCATTCATTACCTAAATTATTATTATTATTATTATTATTATTATTATTAGCACCGCGTCTTACTACCAGTTCGGGTTATACGCTCATACGCTAATGTGTAATGGTAGGGTGATTGTGAGATGAAATGGAGGACCTACAGTTTAACGTGGAATCCGAACCACGGTGGAGGCTTCTGACACCTTACCCCTAGACCGCCAGGTCACCCAATACAATTAATTGTATTAATTGCAGAAATTTTATTGTATTTATTTAGCACCGCGTCTTACCAACCATTCGGGCTGTACGCTCAAATACTAATTACGCTAATGAGTTAGGAATTGGGAAGATTGAATTTAGAGAAAGTGAACCCGCATTTGCTTAGAGAGATTGGAAAACCCTTAAGGAAAAACCCCTCCCAGTTCACCCGAACGAGATTCAAACCTCGATAGCCCCGTCCTCAGCAGTCTAGCTAAACACAAAACCAGCGCGTTAGCTAACTACGCCACCGAGGCGGGTAACGGCGGAAAATGTTGACTCACTAGTCGTCGGTAGCTGTACGGTAGCCGATGAGTTCCACACGTCCATCACAGAATATGCCTTGAAATATGAGTTAAGAATGATCCTGGGCAAGGGATGAGTCCTGGATAGCTCAGTGGGAGAAGATATACGTGTTAAGCCAGGGGTCCCAGGCTCGATTCCCGTGTTCACGTGTAATTTTTTTTCAACTAACTGAATACAAATCGGTATATTTTAACTAATATGCAATAAAAATATATTAGAGCATCCATAATTGACTAATTAGGGATCAACCCAGTCTGGATTATCGATTTGTTCGGATATTTGAAAATACATTACCTATATCAAAAATTAAAAAATAAGCAAATAAGGAATACTTATGAATAATAATAATTAATATTTAGCACCGCGTCTTACTACCCGTTCGGGTTATACGCTTTAAGTACTAATTACTCTAAAGGATTAGGAATTGGGAAGGTTTAATTAGAGGAAGTGAACCCGCATTTGCGTGGAGGGAGAGTGGAAAACCATGTAGGAAAACCCACCCCCAGTTCACCTGACCGAGATTCGAACCTCAATCTCCCCGTCCTCAGCGGTCGAGCTCAACACGACAAGTGCGATAGCCAACTACCACCGAGGCGGGTGATTACTTATGAAAGCTCGACATTAGGGTAAGAACATTTTAACTTAATTTAAGCAACAAACCTACAGATTTTTTGTTGTTATTGCTAAATATCACATATTCTGAGGGAATATTATAAGGAAAAAATCTAATGACGATAAATGTCTCCATTTTTTTTAACAAGGGTTGAGATGCGTTTTTTTGGTGGTCATGTCTCTCTCTCTGATAATGATACCACCGTGGTTATTTTTATAAATAATATCTTTTCTTGGCGGTCCGAATTATCGAAGCTCTACTGTTTTTTTTTATCGTTATAGGATTCACATCAAAGTTTCATTCCGATAGGGTTCAACAGCATTCGAAGGGCGCAATACTCTTAAACGATCCCGTCAACGGCAGAGTCCCAAGTTTCAGGATGAACTTTTTTTTTTCCGTCTTAATAACAATTTTGTAAGTAGATGACACTTAAAATTCACCTTCAATAAAGGACGTTTCAACTTATATAAAGCTTAGAATGGCGGGAAAAGTTTTGATGGATATCTGACATGCAATATCCACACCCTTCCCTTTCTTTACCACTTAGCATTATCACTGTCTGGGCACAGGTTTATTGAACACTATTTCGCGATTTGTTTTTTTAATGAGTCACCCACCATGGTGGGCACGTGGTTTAAATCGTCAGTCTCGCAATAGACCTGGATCTCAGCGACTACTAGGGAGGTTGTGGTTCGAATCTCAACTGGATGCTATAAGAGTTTTTTTCCTTTAATTGTTTCCAAATTTCCTCCTCCTTCACGCAAACCAGAATGTATGAACTTGAAGTTTAGTTCACATGCTCCCAGGTATAGCTGTTTACCGAAAATTTATTAACATCGTAGGCCTACTACAGCAACTTTGACAATAAAAACAGTTTTATTTTTAGTTTGGAGCGATTTTTTTACATTCTTTACTGTATATTTACACTTTCAACGAAAATCACGTGATGAGCTTTAAACTAATCACACGACTTTTTCCTCATTTGTCCACTCGGCGCGATTTGAAATAATTTCAGTGCGCGACATCAGCCTGGGAGACTCAATTACGATTTCAAAACCATCTGACTCAAACCATTGTGCATGCGTCTAACCAAACTGACTAAACCATTGCTGATGTGCCTAAAACGCGGATTACAAGAAGTCACCCACCTCGGTGTCGTAGTCGGGCTGACGCGCTAGCCGTGTTAAACTCGACTGTTGAGGATGGGGAGATCGAGGTTCGAATCTCGGTCGGGTGAACTGGGGGCGGTTTTTCCTAAAGGGTTTTCCACTCTCACTCCACGCAAATACGGGTTCACTTCCTCTAATTAAACCTTCCCAATTCCTAATCCATTAGCGTAATTAGTACTTAAAGCGTATAACCCGAACTGGTAATAAGACGCGGTGCTAAATAATAAATAAATACAAGAAGTCACCTCCATTTTTTTTAATAACTAATGGCTATCGTGTGTATCATTCTGCTTCTGTTTTGATTTATATCATGATACGATAAAAATAATTGAAAACATTAGTTTTGCTATTCTGTAAAACACCTTAGCTCAGTCGGTTGCGTGTCTGACTACTAAGCCAAGGATCCCGGATTCGATTCCCGACATGGCCGAAAATCTCATTGATGAAAATATGGGTTCTTACTCTTTCGCGTTGATAAATGAACGGCTGAGGACTGGATGTTGTGCCTGTCCTAGTCTTAAGTTAGTTTATAAGGGATATGAAGCTATGACAGACCTAGCCAGCAGGTAGTGGGAAATATATGGGTTGAATAAAAACAGACCCAGTTCATAGGCTGGGAACAGTAATGGATGTAAAGTTGTGCTATTAATATTTATGATATGTTTAACCAATACAGAATAACATGTTGATAATCAGCGGTTACTTGTATGTATTGCAAAGAATCGTGGGTCAATAAACGTTGCCGCTCACATGTGAATTGCTGAGCCACTAGAGTAAATTCTGCTCTCAATATTCGCCGCGAACGGGCCCACCCCACCAGCTCATGAAAATTACAAGATTATTTCAAGAGGAAAAAAAAATGACAAAAACAGATTAATATCTTACACAATAACATAATAAAACAAATATATAGAATTGTAAGTTTTTTTTATGAACCATTTTTACTTTAAATACGAGAATAAAAATATTACGTTGTACAAATCTACCTCGAACCAGCAAATAACCAATGTATTAGACAAGGGAGAGATTACTATTTCGGGTGAGTTCGAACATAGTCGGGAGTGTTCGTGTTTGTTCATCACCGCTGAGACATTCTAGACTACTAAAGAACAATAATAAGGTGTTCAATCCTAATATTGTCGGTACAGTATTGTGGCCTGCAAGCCAATAAGGGACAGAAATTTTGGCCCTTGGACATTAAAGGGTTGAAGATCTCTGCCATACACAGAGGTTCAGCACTCCTTCGCAGTTGTCTCTCGGGTGTACGTAGAACTCTGTGATACTAAGTAAAAATATTTTTTAATGGTTGTATTTAAGAAGAGAAGCGTGTTAGTGTTAATTCTGCCCTTTTTAATGTTGTCCTTTATATTCCGGACGACTTATCTTCCATAGAATATCATATCCGAAAACCTAATCTATTATTCTTCATCCTCGCTGGAAGAAAAGAGGGGCTGAATATTTTGATGTTTCTTAGGTTCCATTTCAAACAAATTGACTATACAACTAGTTTAATGCGCCGCGCAGGTTGCACTTGACTGTTTAGATAAGTATTCGGGATTTTGCATCACGCACATCACGTTGACGCATCGCGTTGTCAAGGAAACAACTAGTATTCGACCCCCATTTTTCAAGTTCTCAGCGCATTGCGTCCCAAGCATTGCTTGCTGCGCCGCACATGTATTGCTTGGCTAGGAAAACACAAAACACAGCTATAGTCATCTTTTCCTCCAGAATTTATCGTCTCTCAGGAATCCGTTTACACTGCCGATATTTGTCAGCCAATCGCATTGGCCGGAACTGTTGGCCTACAAATGTCTGCAGTGTAATATGTTCATCCAGGTTATGGTAGAGGGAACACTTGGAAGGGGATTATGAAGCACAATATACCATAATATGTTAAGGCTAAGTAAAAATAATAATATTATATTGAGTGAATTAATTTATTCTTCAGGAAAGCTTTGTCCTTCAAACTGCTCTGAAACTCAAATAAAGAAGAAATTCCATTATTGGTTTTTTCAAGTAAAGTGGAAGTCATTAAGCGTTCCTTACTTTTTTTGCGCTGTAATATAGCATATGTAATTTTCTCTCGTATTTTTCTGCTTAGCTTCAACTTTGTCTTGCAAACCATAAGTTGTTAATTCTTCTATCTATATTATTCCAGGCCCTTTTTAATATTTTGTCATAGGTCGTTTCTTCCCCTTTTTCTATTATTCTAGTCTTGGATTTAAGTTCTATTCAATGTTTATCCTGCTATCTTAACTAGTCTTAGGTCTTACTTCAAGTTTCTCTAATAGTTTATTCTCCATTCTTTACTTTTCTAGGCCATTCTTCAAGTTTTCTTTCCAATCTTTTTTTTTAGTCTAAGACCTGCTTCGAGTTTTCTCAATCGTTTCTTCTTCATTTTTATTTATCTAGGTCTTGATTTAAGTTGTACTCATTGTTTGTTCTTCTATTATAGTTTTCATGATTTTTTACTATCCTATCTTTATTGGTCTATGTTTTTATTCAAGCTTTCACAATTATTTGTTCATTTTATCGCATTATCCAAGGCCTTATTTCCAGTTTTCTTCATCGTCTATTCTTTTAGTTCTTGCTTCAATTTTTTTCTTGATTATTTCTTCTCCCAATCTTATTTATTTTAGGTCTTGCTTCAAACTTTCTTCTTCTGTCTATATTCTTATAGGGCTTTTTCAAGTTTCCGTCATAAGTCGTTTCTTCTCTTGTCACCGTTTGTCTGGCTTTCCACTCGTCAACATTCTGTAACACAAAACGGACAGAGATTCAGAACGAGGTGAGACTATTACGGTCCTATCAACCTTCCCAGAAGTGGGGTGGCTTTTATAGTTCTATGATAACGTCAGTCAAAACAGCAAGTCGGTTAGGAAAGAGGGGGCCGGGGGGGGGGGGTTGAAACCCCC
>CABFVX010003538.1:0-20169 GCA_902151425.1 Timema shepardi | reverse complement strand
TGCAGAGAGAGGAAGTAACAAGATAGAGCGTCACGCAGACCTTTGGCCGCAAATGACGTAGTAGCTAAATGCGGTTTCCGTGGTTTTGGAAGAGGGGTAGGGCACCATTGGGGGAAATGGAGGGAAAGGTGCGGGTGGTGAGGGGGCGATAAAGACGCAAGGAGTTGAAGTGAAATGCCACCAGATAACTGGAGCGAGGGGGCTCCCCCCCACCCCTTACCACCCTCCTTGATCCATCCATCACTTGGGTGGAAAAACCCTTTCTTTTTAGAACTCTCGCGCGTGAAGTTTCCTTTCCCTGCCTTTCCTTAAACCCCTCAACCCCCCTCGAACCCCACAACCCTATGGAGAGTTTGGTATCGATCTGTTGAGGGGGGAGGGGGGGTCTGGGGGTCGGGTGAATCCGTTTTTTTTTCCGAAACCGAGATCTGAAGATTTTTTTTTTGAGTAGGTTGTTGTTCGACCAAGCGAGAAATAGATTTTTTTCCCCTCTCCCCTTACTCCACTCGTATCTTTTCTGCTCTACCTTCCCTTCTGCTTTCTTTAGCTTGCAAAATGTATTGGCTGTTTAACATAAATAAATCCACTCTAGAGGGGTTACGGTGTTGGGAGGCAAGGAATAGGTCAGGATTTGGAGATTTCTTCACATTCCAGCCTCCCTCCCCCCTTCCCCCCTCTATCTCATTTTGATATTTGCGTAGTGCGTCGCGAAGAATATAAAATGGAACCGACTGTATTGTTGGCCTGATGAAATATTGAAACGTATTTTTCGATATATTTTTTTGGGTGGCGGGGGATGGGGGGAGGGGGTAACAATTTATATTATCTTATCAGTTGCATACAACCCGAGCGGGTAGTAAGATGCGATGCTTGAAAAAATATATCTTATTCATATTGATACTTTTTAATGTTATTTTATATACCGTAAAGAAATATACACCTGTGGACACGTGGACAAGGACGTCTGTTTCGTTTATACCTTGAACCTCAGCTGAACTTAGATCTTTTTTCATGAATGGTTTCCCAATGACCCTCCATTAAAATGAGAGAACACTCCCTATATATTCTACCTTCCTCTTCATCGCCCTTTTAATTTAATTATGCCTATATCCCAGACGGGTAATAAGACAGGGGCTTAACATGAAAACAATATGGATGGTTTATATATGACCCATTAACTCAGTCGGTAGCGTGTCCGTCTTATGAGATAAAGGTCCCGTGTTCGATTCATGGCATGGCCGAAAAATGTAACATTGGTGAAATGTGGGTTTAACCTTTCACAGTTATGAATTAACTTCCTGGTAATGTCCTGGATTAAGTTAGTTTATAAGTCCTGTGTTAATATAATCAGTTTGTTCAGAAAGTACACATTAATTACTACACATAAATTAAATTAAATTGAAATTATAGTGTCTGATAAATGAACTAAATGTCCCGGGTTTGATTCCCAACATAAATGGAAAATGTATCATTGCTAAAACAATAGCTAACTATTCACGTGATGTATTAATGACTGGAGGACTGGGTGTTGTGCTTGGTCTAGGATTTAGTTAGTTTGTAAGTTCTTTGGATATATAGATAGCCGGTTTAGAAATTTCACGTTAAAAACCTCAAATAGAAAAAAAAAGTGTAATTTTACGTACTTTAAGTGAGAAACTGTTTGCAATATATTTTTCAATTTTGTGTTTTTAAAATAGAGAGCTGCTTTGGTTTGAATATAAGATTGTATTTTCATAATATTCGGATAGGAGGGGGTACCGGGGTGAAAGTTACTTTGCAGAAGTGTAAATTTGTTTGGTGTGTTTACTGTGTCAATGAAACTTCGAGTAAATTGTTAATTTTAATTAATACACATCCTTTTGATTGGAAAACAACATATGATACTATATATCTTAAAAGCAAAATTTGAACACAATATTACTAAGCTCCTAATTATAATTAGAGATTATTTGACATAGTGTGCCTGGGAATACACCTAAATATAATTAAGTGACTATGCGCACTAGTGGGCACATGGTTTAAGATGCTAAAATTCGCAACACACTGGATTGATGGTGACAAAGGGGTCGGCGTTTGAATCTCAGTCGGGTGTTTTGAGGTGATTTTTACTAATCGGTTTACCTCTCACCCTTTAACGCAAATACTGGAACACTTATTATAAATTCTGTTTACCTCCACCTTACTTTAATAGTTTTTTTTTAATTCGCGTCTCACTAACTGTTCAGGTTTTACGCATATATGATATTTAATCAAATTGAGTAGGGATGAGAAAGAAAGCGTTTTAGAGTAACCCGCATTTTCGTGGAGGGAGAGTGTAAAACCATTTTAGGAAGAACTATCCTCAGTACATCTGACTGGGATTCGAACCCAGATTTTCTCCATATCAACTTGTCAGTCTAACAAAAGGGTGACGCCTTCCAGCCACAGGAGTGACTCAAACGAGTCCAGTTAAGTGTAAAACTTCGGATCACCTGGACAAGAAGTGAGCAAAAATAGTCCTTTAGAAGCTACTCGATGATGGTGATGAATGAATTTGTAGACAAATTAACACAAAAAACGTCCATTAGCGTCATGAACACGGACTGAACATAACCAACGAGAGAAAAAACCCACAGAAGATGAAGACTACAGATAGATCATCGATGTGTAAGAGTAAGGAATGGTCAACGAATGAACACTGCAAAGGTGAATTAAAAGATTGAGGTAAAGTGAATTAAGATGCGGCAGAAGGGAGTGCAAGTATTTTTCAGTTTTTATAGAATATAAATTTGTTGGCAAAAATTAATGAAATATTTCTCCAGTAGCACCATAGAGTTTAGTTTTCTGCACATGCTAATAGCAACAGATCTTGAATATCTGTCAAGGTTGTCCTGTAATGTTGTCAAAACATTTTCTCTTTATTTAAAAAGTGTTGACAACATTCCAGGACACCCTTGACAGATATTAAGATCGGTTGATATTAACATGTGCAGAAAACTAAACTATATGTTGCTACTGGAGAAATATTTGATTAATTTTGGCCAAAAAAAATGTAATGCTATAAAAACTGTAAAATTACTCGTGCTCCCTTCAGCCGCACCTTAAGTACGATGTGTGTCTACCTGTTACGTCACGGATGGTCTGGATAGGATTTCCCATGTTAATGAATTTACGTTTTACTCAACGATTTTTAAATATATAATGTTAAAATAAAAACAATACATTTCTTAACAATTCTAAAAATAGTTATACAGTGTCACAATTTTATTATTTTAATATTTAAGTAGTTTTTGTTGTAAGTTACGTATTTTTTTTATAAATCCTCTACACCTTAGGCTATTTGGATTAGTCCCAAAAATAGCCTATAGGAGTCTTTCTGCCAGGATGTAGATTAAAAAAGTCCGTGGTAGCATATGTTTCTTTAAAATAAGAAACAAGAAAAAGGTGAAATTAAAAAGCCAGTCAAAGTTTTGAAGGCGCCAATATTTAAGAGAGTGTGTAAACTCAGCAAGCTGCTCATTTACTTCCCTCTCTTACTATTTTGTACATTGGTCTAAGAGCCGGTTTTATGACTCCTAGATAAATATTAATCTGGCCGCTAAATATTTGTATCCGGTCGTTAAATTAAAAGTGCTTCTTTTGACTGCCGGATATCATTTATCTGTCAGATAAAATGTATTTATCAATTTAAATTTTTTATCGGGAAGTTCGAATACCTGATAACTTTAATCTGAAAGTTAAATGAACATTGTCATAGTGACGTGTTGTTTTTCACGAGGTTTCACCTACCAGAATCTCTTTTTAGGTTAAAATCTTGGTTCACATGTTTAGTAAGCACATACCTAGGCTCTAACTACATACAAAGTTAGAACATTTATTTCACACTTTTATAAAAACTGACAAGCTATTTGTAGAGTTATAGTTATATAAGAACAAATTATTTAAATGTGAGTACGATAAATTACATTTTGTAAACGTTGTACTCAAATATTGAACACATTTTTGCAGACATCGAAATTAGTACTTGCAAGACAAGACAACTTAGCTTCTGAGCTCACGTGACGCCATCTGTTTCCTCGCACTCGTTTAGCCGCCATTATTTAACAAATGTTGAGCGTTGTAGCCACTAGCCAGGTTGTAGCGGTAGCAGCAGGGTTTATATGCATGCGCGCACCAGTAGAAACAGTACCAACCTTGCGTGTTCTTCATAGAACTATATTTATCCTACAGATAGCTGTTTAGCAAATAAATTCTGTTCATAAGACGTGTAAAGTATTAAAGTGGCTGATAACATTTATCTGGTCGCTAACTTTAACCTCCCGATAGCAATATTAATCTTGTAGTCATAAGACTGGCCCTAAGTGACAGTTTAGGTGCGTCAAGTTAAGCTGCAGCCCACTTCGGTAAATAGCTTCGAAATCTCCAAGTAGGCAAAGTCGTTAAAACTCAGTGATTTTTGACAGAGTTTAGCGAGTCCTTGTGTTATCTTTACCATTTGGATTTTCGTCCGTTTTTACGGGTGTTTGTTCCACGAGAGCTGTTAAATATATGGACAATTTCTTACTAAACGTATTAGGGACATTATTTTAATCTAGGTTGAACAATGTATCTACTGTACATAGTTTTTCAATAAGACTCTCCGTTTCAATATGGCGTTGCTAAAAAAGGTTTTTTTTGTTAAATAGCTCATCTCAAGAGGTTTGAATTTATAATTCTAAGCAATCGATCAAGTATCTAGGGAGCATTATTTACTTTCTCAAATAAAGATAAATGATTGTGACCATGAAAAAAAATCGATCTTAAATTTATGACGAATTTTTACGTGAATACTAACACAAAAAATTAGATTTTACAATTATGTCTGTCCTTATCCATGGATCCAAAACTGTTTGATGGATTTTGTTTAGACTTGGTAATTAGATTTTATAGGGCTATACCACAAAATCTTTTTTTTTACCCTAGCCTTTCAATTAAGGACAATCTACTGATAAATAGTTAGTAATTTTTATCCTAAAATTTGCAAAAATGGGTCAAACGATTTTGTTTAAAATGCTTGTATAGGATTTATTTGATATGACAAAGAGCTGTATAGCTAATTTCTGCGCAAAAACTCATTGAAGGGTAATTTATTAATGGGGGATTTTTGAAAACGGAAGATATTTTGAAAATAGCTTTAACGATTTAGTTCAAAATGTATATTTGAATAATGTGTGGTATGACTAATAACAATGTATTATTGTTTTTGGGTGAAAACTCATTTATCGGTAGTTAACTGCTGACTGATTTTATAAAAGTGATTTTTACAAATCGCTTTAGGTTCTAAGATTTGATTCCAAATGGGTAACTTGTATGATATGACAATTAACATTGTGCATTTGTTTTTGGTGTAAAATTCATTTATTGGTAACTATCTGATGACTATTTTTTTCAAAATCTGGAAATATTTTTACTATGCCCCTAATGATTTGGTTCCAAATGGATAACTTGTATGAGGCTCCCATGAAAAATAATCCTCTCTACTTAGTTTTGGGTAGAAATTCGATAAAGTGTCGTTTAATGGTGAGTGATTTTTGAAAATTAAATTTGTTTTTAAAATGCTACCAAGGATTTTTCTTGTATGTAGTCACTATCTAAGGAGTGTTTGACACAAATATGGCAAATAAATTTGTACACTATTTTGGGGGTGGGGAGTGGGGGAGAGAAAGGGGGTGAAATTTGGCTATGAATAATTTACTAATGACTTTTTTATTTGATTATTTAAAAAAATGGTTTTATTGATTAGGTTCATTATGGGTATGTGTTAAGTTGTTTGCACTATAAATAGTTATATAGATTAAAAAATATATATTCAATAGCAGTTAAATAATGATTGATTTTTGTAAAATTTGATTTTTTTAAAATTATTATTATTATTATTATTATTATTATTATTAGCACCGCGTCTTACTACCCGTTCGGGTTATACGCACTTACGCTAATTTGGTAGGGTGATTGTGAGATGAAATGAAGGACCTACAGTTTAACGTGGAATCAGAACCACGGTGGAGGCCTGGCATTCCCCACATTGACAAGATTTTTTTTAAAATAGCTCTAATAATTTGGTTAAAAATTAATAAGGGGAATGTTTACATGATAAATAATAACGTATATTTATCTAAAATAATTTAAGGTTATTTAACTTATGAAAAATTATAGAATTCTTTTTTTAACTTAGCCTTGAAGATTGGATTCAAAATGAGAATTTGGGAATAGTTTCTCATGTATAAATAATAATAACACTTTTTATGTTTACAAATAAATAATTTTGTTTTATTTGAATTTTATTAAATATATTTAAACAATTTAGTTTAAAATTTATATATGAACAGTGTTTATAGTGATTAACAAGATGATGGGTTATTTTAAATGAAGAAAATATTCATCTGAAAAACCTAGTTTTGAAAATTATTTTTGAATCTATGATACACAATATGAAAAGGTTTGTGCGATTGTGTCGTATCATTTATTTTAATATTGGCTTAATTTATGTTTCGAGACTTGTTTTCGAGACTTTTGTTTTAAACAAAGGGGACAAAATAACGATACTCTCTATTAATGTAATTTACTATTGGATATTTATTAACTTTGTTTAACTTTATCACCATGGAAAAATATCAACTTAAAATCCAAGAATAGATTATTAAAGGTAAACATTTCAACTTGAAATATAAAGAGATTTTTTTAGATATAAATTTTAAGACTTTGTAACGATAATAACATGGAAGGAGTGAGGTCTACTATTCACAAAACTACTAGTAAGAATGTAGTAGAGAAAAATTACATGGAGGGAGGTCTACTGTTCATTGATACTACTAGTAAGACTGTAGTAACAATAATAACATGGAGGGAGGTCTACTGTTCACAGAACTACTAGTAAGACTGTAGTAATGATAAGAACATGGAGGGAGTGAGCTCTACCGTTTATAAAACTACTAATTTTTACAGTTTTTAAAATAAACAAAGCTCCTTTCAATAATTTATTTCAGTTTAACTTTCTAAACATAATTAACCCAACAGTTCTTTTAAATAAAAATGGACATAATGACATTTGAGCGGAAACTTTCTAAGTTAAGATGAATATTATCGTTCAAATTCCATGATGGACCATGGCAATCGTTCAAATTCCATGATGGACCATGGCAAATTAAAAAAAAACCTAACTGTTGGGTTTAAGTTATGTAGAAGATTTAAATAATCATAGCCACTGAAGAAATATTAAATTTGGCCTCAAAATTTTATATTTTTTAGCACCGCGTCTTACTACCCGTTCGGGTTATATGCTTTAAGTACTAATTACTCTAATGGATTAGGAATTGGGAAGGTTGAATTATAGGAAGTGAACCCGCATTTGCGTGGAGGGAGAGTTGAAAACCATTTAGGAAAAACCATCTCCAGTTCACCCGACCGAGATTCGAACCTCGATCTCCCCGTTCTCAGCAGTCGAGCTTAACACGACAAGCGCGTTAGCCAACTACGCCACCGAGGCGGGTTTGGCCTCAAAAGGTTAATTGGTATTAAAAACTGTACAAATATTTACCTTAGCTAGAATGTTTTCTCTAACTTGATGAACTGTTTATTTGTCACGTTGTTAAAGGGGCCCATAAGTGTTAGGGAGTAAATTAGTCGGCTGGTTGGCGGGAGGGTAGAGGGGTATTTGCTATATTAACTACATTTAAAAAAAACTGTTCTCCAAAGATGTATTTTACGATGTGGAATATAAAGTTTAGTTTGGCAACTATCACTTTGCTGGTGGACTAGGCATCGCTTGTTGCCATGGTGACGGGGCTACGCTCCTCTTGTTAACTTCTGGTTTCCATGACAACGGAAAGTTTCGGCCAGTAGACAGAGCACGCAATCAAAGCAGCACTTGTAAATCTAGCATGACGATGGGAAAATTAATAGTTAAGATGATTGCCTGGGTGGTTCAAAATTATGCTTAACAATAACAAGAACACACCTATGTGGCGTAACTAGCTAACACGTCAGTCGTGTTGAGCTAGACCACCGAGGACGGTAAGATAAAAGTTCGAATCTCGGTCGGGTGAACTGGGGGTGGGGGGTCCAAAATGGTTTTCCACTCTCCCTCCACGTAAACTCGGGTTAACTTTCTTTAAATTAAACCTCCATAATTCTTAATCCATTAGTGTAATTAGTACTTAAGCGTATAACCCGAACGGTTAGTAAGACGTGGTGCTAAAAAAAATAATTAGTAAACCTACCTACCCGCCTCAGTGGCGTAGTTGGCTAACGCGCTTGTCGTGTTGAGCTCGACCGCTGAGGACGGGGAGTTCGAGGTTCGAATCTTGGTCGGGTGAACTGGGGGGGGGGGCGGGTGTTCCTAAATGGTTTTCCATCTCTCCCTTCACGCAAATGCGGGTTTACTTCCTCTGATTAAAACCTTCCCAATTCCTAATCCATTAGTGTATTTAGTACGTAAAGCGTATAACCCGAACGGGTAGTAAGACGTGGTGCTAAATATTATTATTATATTAGTAAACCTACCTGCAAATTATTGTCGATAGCAGCGTTCATTTTGATCTTAATATTAAAACATTAAATCATTTTGATTTAGTTATTAAAACTTTAAGTTGATTTGATATTAATATTAAAACTGTAGGTCGATTTAATATAAATACCCCATTAAAACATTAAGTCATTTTTATATGAATGTTCCATTAAAACATAAGTTAGTTTTGATATGAATACCCCATTAAAATACTAAGCAATTTTGAAATGAATAGCCCTTAAAAATTTAGTGATTTTGACGTGTATGTTAAAAAATATAATGTTTTTTGGTTTGCGTCCTTCTACCCCCTCCGGGCTATAGGCATTTAACCACACCTATAAAGTGAGTTTGAGAAGAGTAACGTTGAGAGAAAATGTAGCCCCATTGGTCTATGAGGTTTAGTGAGAAACTGTTTAAAGAAAAAAACACCATTATAGCACCCGTAAGGGATTTGAACCTCAACCAGGATATTAAAATAAGAGAATCCCACATTAGGATTTGAATCATTAAAGCCAACTGGTAACAACGTTTAGAAAAATGATAAGAATTGAAAGTAAAACTTATAATGTTGATTGTGTTCAGCTATTATAAGTTGTATAGTTTGTATTTATAAAAATCATCGGAAATATATTTGAAAATTCTTGTAACTTTCTAAAAATTCTTCTGATTTCCTTCAGCTACACAAAATTCCTTGACTTTTCTAGACTATCTGCTATAACTTGTTTTATTTCAAGTTGATATTTATTCTTAGTGATTAAGTTAGGCATAAAAAATGACTAATATATTAATTTATGTAAAATTACTCACAAGTTTTAAGACATAAATCACGCAATATATTTCCAAATTTAAGAAAAATACCCTAGGCAGATTAATCGATCGACTGATTATAGTTTGAATCTATAATCACTTGAAATGAGCAATTAAACGAAATACCTTTTGAGGTGACCACTATTTTTAAACTGACAGCCAGTTTGAAAATCCATTTACTACATATATTGTTCTGGTTTTGTTCGACGAATTTTGGCCAAATTTTGTTAAAAAAATTGGTACACATATTTGAAAACTATCGTGAAACAAACATTGGGAAAGACAGACGAGTGAAATGCCAAAAGGTCAAGTTAGAAAAGGACCTTGCTACGCTTGGTCAATAATATTATCTGTTGTACAGCATTCGATATATTGTGAACTGTTAAATAAAGTATCGTTGATACTATTATTAATTTTTGTTGCTATATGCCACCGTCTAGAAAACAAAACAAGACACACCACAATCGAATAGAAATTTTCCTCTTTGCATTATCTCCAGTCGCCATCTTTGCAGCCCCCTACATTAGGACTACCATCCTGTGTCAACCGCGAGGGGGTCGCACAATTCCAATGACACCAATTCTCTACCCCATACCGCCCTCCCTCCCCCTCAAGACCTCGATCAATGTCGGAGAGTTTCGATCAATAACAGTAAAAAGGGAAGGGGGTATGAATGTACTGGTACAAAATGAGGTAGTAAATAGGGTAGCGCACTCTGCCACTGTTTCAAATTGGAAACGACAGCTTTTACAATCGATTTCCACCAAGAAGAGAAAGGAGGGAAGTATGTTTATTGTCGACTGGACGGTTTCGCTCTAATCGCGGGTGGGGTGGTCAGGGTCGATAATTGCTTTATATATTAAATGCGTTGGATGTATATATGTGTGTGTGCGTACTTATAGTTCAAGTATAATCGCCATTAATAGATTATTACGTTAACTGAACAAAACAAAAATGATATATAATATGAGGTATCGATTAATATATACATAATCATGCTTATGTCTTCACAATGTGAAGATATATTTCTACTGTAGTATTACAGCATATATTTAGCCTCTGTGTAAATGAATGGCTCTGTGCACATTAGACTTATCTGGCTCCATGTTACTATCGTTATTATCGTTACAACAGTCCTACTAGTAATTCTGTGAACAGTAGACCTCGCTCCATGTTACTATCATTTATACAGTCTTAACCTTCTTCTTTGGATTTCAAGTTTGAAATATCTAACATAATTTATATTTATATTTGAAGTTTATTATTTTTTTGGTGATCAAGTTAGACAGAAAACAAATAAATTCATTAACCAATGGAGTATTATAGTCATATAAAATAGTCGTTCACATGGCTTAAGACTCGTAATATATTTCAAAACTTAACAAAAAAAAAACAACCTCAACTCATTTACTCGATTGATAGATTAGAACATTAAATTCAAATAACTTAGATTATTTATGAAACGAAAAATCTTTGAACAGCCATCATACTGAAACGGATATACAGATTTATAAACCATGTGATATCCTTACATCTATTGGCTTAGGTTCAAAGAATGCCTCTTACAATTTTCGTGGAACAAACGTATAGACAGACAGAAGTACGAAATATGAAATGATAAAGTTTAAATAAGAACCTCACAACTCTCGATGATCATAAATGATAGTATGACTATATTGCGCTACGATTGTATCGTTATGATCATATTAAAAATGTAAGTTTTATGATTGCATGACAACTATATTATAACCCGCTTCATTGGTCTCACGGACTAAGCCATCACTCACATTAGATTAATATATTGGGGATTAATATGACGGGGAGATTGGGGTTTGAATCCTAATCGAGTGTATTGAGATTTTTTTTTTCCTAAATTGTTTTCCTCTCGCCCTCCACGCAAATGCGTGTAAACACATTAGCGTAATTAATAGTCGGATAACCCGAATGGGTAAGAAGACGCGTTGCTGAAAATAACTCTGTAATATGATTATTTTTTATTTTGAGTACCCACAGTACCCCCATGGCTTCTTTGGTGCTGACTGACAGCTTTAAAAAGTTACCAGACCAGTTTACTTACGCATCACTACGCCGAACAATATGATCTGCAAAAACATGTGTTTCGTAGCTGTCACTTCTGACAGTCAAAATTTAGGTATATACCAAAAATATTGACTGTCAGAAGTAAGCTGTGAGCTGTCAGTCAGCACCAACGAAGCCATGGGGCTACTATACTTATATTACAAGATTATTTTATACTGTTATGAGTTCAGATTGTATTTCCCTTTGATAATATTATATTTGTAAAGGATACAATGATTATATTTCTGAAGCAGGGCTTTATGAAACTGGAACTACATTCACACTGACCTCGTAGTTTGCTTGACGTAAAGGATAGAATCAATCATATTATATATTTTTGGTTCGAAACTCGGATAGGGCTTAGAGTGAAGTATATATATNTGATTACCATTCGGCCAGCCCGATTGGATAGTAAAACATGATAGAGAATAATCTTTTATTATATATATATATATAATAAAAGATTATTCTCTATCATGTTTTACTATCCAATCGGGCTGGCCGAATGGTAATCACTTTATCAAGGTAAGGTAAAAATTTCGTGAAAATGTGCCCAAATCTACATAGAGATATGGATAGAGGGGAATAATTTAGAGGAGAGAAAAAAAACTCACAGTATATCTGGCTATGACTAAAGCCAAGGAACTCACCGTCATTGGCAAACGAGACTTTACGATATTGACGTTTATTCTGTGTGGCTACCGGTGCGGGTATAATACAAACTTTAGCCTGGCTACTAAAAAAACACCTGTGTCTAAATATCAGACGAATTGTACTAATGATTGGATGGGAGTTGTACAACTGATTTAATTGCTCTCCGCGCACTTAACAAGGTCTCGAGAATAACTGGAAATTAATGACAGAATATATCCAACAACTGCTTGATGGTATTATCGAGCGTATGTAGGGGTTGTTGAGGGAGTCCGGGGGGTTAGTGAAGGGTGGTATAAGGACGGCGAGGTAAAGGTAGGCGCTTATTTCCGGTACGGGGGACGTCGATTGAAAGGCTGAAAGATAGATGAGTGTGTTGGGTACTCTCGTATCTCTACCCTCTTTATGAACGTAGTTACCCCCCTTCCCCCACACACACACACTCGGACCAATACGGTACCAAACCAAAACAGCTGCGTTTATAATTATTTAGTTCTACATGAAACATTTCAACGTCAAATATTTATAACTATAGGTTAAGTTTTAATCTGTTTGAAACTGTTTGTAAAACTGGGAAGTAGATTTGTAGGTAGGCGGGGATAGAATGGGGATGACAGGGTACAGTAATTAAATACTAGTTTCTATTTCATAAATTTATATCATGTTTTTATTTTAAAACTATACGCCTCGGTGGCGTAGTTGGCTAACGCGCTTGTCGTGTTGAGCTCGACTACTGAGGATGGGGAGATCGAGGTTCGAATCTCGGTCGGGTGAACTGGGGGTGGTTTTTCCTAAAATGGTTTTCCACCCTTCTTCCACGCCAATGCGGGTTCACTTCCTCTAATTAAACCTCCCCAATTCCTAATCCATTAGAGTAATTAGTACTTAAAGCGTATAACCCGAACGGGTAGTAAGACGCGGTGCTAAATATATATCATGTTTTTATTTCAAAACTGAAATTCATTCTTTTCTTCCCTCTGGTTTAATATATATATATAAAGTACGACAGATGATGCCAATGGTGCATTTGTTTTGAATTAACGAGCAGCTGATGATGAGATGTTTCGGAGGATTTCGAATCCAGTTCCTGTTAAAGCTGTTTAGTTATGTAATATGGCTACTTACTACCCTTTTTTTAGTGATCCGAATAATCACTCTCGCAATTTACTGGACTGCCAAATACGTGGAGATCAGGGTTCGAATTCCGTGCATAAAAAACAAACGGTAAACATACAGATAATATGTTATGAAACACACACACAACAAAACATGCAAGCACACACACACAACATGCTTGCATCCTAATCCAATCTCTGTGTAGCTTTTTAGACTAAAGAGAAGCAAAACAAAAAACATTCTATGGTGTAACACCACCCCCTCCCCCTCTATTCCCTTAGTTCAAGCAAGCTGTTAAGGGTGTAATGCGAGTCCCGTGTTCTTGAGAAATTACAAGGAGGTAAGAAGGGGTTGGAGGGGCGGGGGAGGGGGAAGAGGTTGAAGTGAGTTTGAGGCATTAGTAAAATAGGACTAAGAAGAGGGTGCTCATTATCCGAGTGGTGGAGGCATTCATTGATTGTCGCCGCCCGAACTTTTCGGGCTCGACAGAGACGGGCGGGTTGTAGTGACTCTAGGGGCTTCCTAGAGGCCAAGGTTTGGTTAAGGTGGGGTGGAAGGGGACGCGAGGGGAAAAAAAATCATATGGTGACTTCAACTGTCTATTGTGAAGAGAGAAGGAAAGTGAATCAGGTTCAATTTAAATCTAACAATTTCATCATGTGAGTAGCATTTCAGTATTTATTTACGTAATGATTTACCTATATTACTTTTGTTTGGAAAAAGTGACCAACATATTTTTTTTAGATAATGTACACAACTAGTCATTGGTGTTGATGTAACTGGAAGGTAGTTACTCCCGATTTAAATAATTCTCCCCTGATCGGTGTAGAATTCCCCATCCTACGGTATAAAGTTGCCCCCTCTCTTTATTTATTAAACTTCCCTCTGATATTATATTAAGCTGCAAACTGGGCTATGTATAAAAACTTCACCCGCCTCGGTGTCGTAGTTGGCTAACGCGCTAGCCATGTTGATCTCGACTGCTGAGGACGGGGAGATCGAGGTTCGAATCTCAGTCGGGTGAACTGTTTTTTTTTTCCTAAATGGTTTTCCACTCTCCCTCCACGCAAATGCAGGTCCACTTCCTCTAATTTAACCTTCCCAATTCCTAATCTATTAGCGTAATTAGTACTTAAATAACGTATAACCCGAACGGGTAGTAAGACGCGGTGCTAATATTATATTATTATTATTATTATTATTATTATAAAACTTCAAATAGCTTCTAAAGAAGACAACTAATTTAAAAGAAATCATCATGCGAATACCACTCACTATAAATAGATTCTAGGGACATTCAAATTTCCAAAAAATATTTGTAGGACCACTTCAAATATCGTCTAAGCACAAAAAATGTTCAAACGTTTTCCAAGTTCTCCACGTCCACCTGTGGTTTGGGGGTAGTAACCCTTTAAAAACAATTTGTGTTTAATAATTGTTCTTCTAGACAAATGAGGTTCCACCCCCCCTAAAGTCGAGTAGTACAAAGAAAGGAAGACTCACGATATGAATATGATACCGAGACCAGTTTGAGCACCGTAAGAGGGGGGCGGGGGCTGCTCAGACATGTAATCGTCCTACCTTACCCCTCGCTACAAGTAAAGGCTTAGGTCCTCAAACAGTCGCGTCCCCCCCCCTCCCTCCTATTTCCCCTTCCCCGGTGGTTGTAGAGAAAGAGGGAAATTCAATCATGCTAGGAACAGTAGGCGTGGTATCTCTCTAGATTTATGTTGGTTAAATATAACGCCCCCCTGTACCCACCGGTATCCTTCTCCGACGACCCCTCGAGTAAAATCAGGAGTGATTTTTTTTTTAATTCTGTTTATTGAGGACGGGCGTATAAACGCGTGTAACAAATTAATGTTGTGATGAGATCAAACCGGATTGAATTCGGCACGTGGTAGAATATTTAGTGGTATGTGAGATTTAGAGTCGCGGTTTATTAACTGTTAGAACTCAATTCGATCAAAAAATCAATAAAATTGATTACTCGAAATTTTTGACTTTTTTCCCCTCGAAAATCATGAGCTTAATTAATTATAATCCATAAATATATTATTTCATAGCAAATAAGTTAGAGTCCCTTAATATTTTCTTTTGTCTAATTAAAAAAAATACAATTGTATTAAATATATTTTTAAATGTCAATTTGTGTAACTATATTTTTTTTCGCAAAAAAAAACCATTCTAAGAAATCTTTGTTTTTACTTACGATTTATAAATAGATCTCCTACAAAAATTCAATTTGAAATATTTATGTATTTATATTACTGTAACTCGAAAATAAACCCTCCGTTTTCATAAAAAAAAAATTGATTCGAACTCGACTTAAAAATAAAATATGACTACTCATTACACAAAATTTTTGGCACAGGAAGAATTTTTTTAAACAAGTTATTTTGTAAATAATATTAAGTTACATTAGCGATTCATTTTGCGAAGAAAATTGATGGATTATGACTAAAGTTTCTGTTGTATTATCTAAAACAATAATTAAATTGACAGTAATTTTCTCCTTGAGGGAGTTCACTAATCTTATTTTGCTGATTGATTGAATGAACTGTACACCTTTCTGTTTTACTTTACTTCAAGATCCACACAATATTCAATCGGTCATGTCCGTTGCTAGACAAAGCGTTCCATCTTCTTTATTCAGCACCCACATAGCTTCTACATAGTCAAGTGGCTATAACAAACATTTGTTGACCTTGGTGGTCTTGCGGTAAATTGGCTCATTCCAAGACCCCTTGTTTGTGGGTTAAAACCCAGTGGGGGTTGACAGATTTTTTTTAAAGCGATGACAATCCGTAGCACAACTTCCTTCGGAGGGAAAGTAAAACCTTCGGTCCCATGTCGATTGTGACATGTTTTCGCTCTCTTTCATATCAATTTTCGTGTGCTAATATAATAAGTCGGTTCAGATAGTGCACGTTAAATACCCCAAATAAATAAATAATAAAAACTTTATCATTTTTGATGACATCCACCTTGAAAGGAAGCAATTTCAACAATAATACCTAAAAATATTGACAAATACTAGATATAATAAACATATTAATCACATTACTAAGGATAAAAAATACAATGATTATTACATGTAGATAATATAAATCTTAACAGATGAAGTCAACTATTATTATTAGCACCACGTCTTACTACCCGTTCGTATTGTACGCACTTAAGCTAATGTGTAATGGTACGGCGATTGTGAGATGAAATGGGGGACCTTCAGTTTAACGTGGGATCCGAACCACGGTGGAGGCCTGGCATTCCACACATTCACAAGTTGGGATTAATACACGTATTGTCAGAAGTCTGGACCTAGGATTGAAACCCGGACCCCTAGCACAGAAGTCCGACACCTAACCCACAGACCGCCATGTCACTGAAGTCAACTAATCGTTGCGGAAAGGTACAATAATGTTATAATATGTTTTGCTATTAATGTGTATGATGTTTCATTCGGGTAGACACGGTGTTACAACGGCTCTCTTTCACACTCCCGACGATGTTCCTAAAAGGTTCCTCACACAAAAACTCCTCACTATAGTGACATGCCGTGTTAGAACAATCCTCCAACTACCGGAACTCTTGCCAAGGGTATCTGTCCTGGTAAAATAACAAAATGTACTATAGAATTATATTGTGTCACGGAAGTTGAGTATTATTCTGAAGATGCTCTCAGATCAGTCTTGCCTGACACTATCCAACCCAAAATCGTTCTTTGCAAAATGGTTGGGCCTCTTGACCTACTAAGTTGATCGACGCGCAGAAGTTTAAAAAAAATAGCTCTGCTCCTAGTAACATAATTATACACCCTTCCAGGCACGTCGACACTTTAATATGTAAGGTTAACTGTGGTTGTAATGGACCGATATGATGTGTCTCTGTAGATGACAGGTAAATCTTGAGTGATTTATGACAACACTAGTAACTCTAAACTATCTATTTATTTATTTATTTAGCACCGCGTCTTACTACCCGTTCGGGTTATACGCTTTAAGTACTTATTACACTAATGGATTAGAAATTGGGAAGGTTAAATTAGAGGAAGTGAACCCGCATCATCGATCTCCCCGTCCTCAGCAGTCGAGCTCAACACGACTAGCGCGTTAGCCAACTACGCCACCGAGGCGGGTCTAAACTATCTTTGTATGCATTGCATCGAGACATTATCTTGCATTGAAAGATGTATGACGCTCTAATTGTTGATTCCGCTATGCCCAAGATAGAAGAAGAACCTCTGATTTGTCGTAAAACAAGTCTTTGCACAAGCTCCTCTGTGATTACATTTTGATTGGTAACCCGGATCTTGTAATATTCTACGCACCTGTGAATCGTCATTGACATCTAAGACATCACTCAACGCTGTTGATAACATTACTCTGATTTTGTAGATCTACTCCTGATGATTTGTTAGAGTCCTGTGCTATGTCTTACTAAATGTACTATATTGGAGTAATATTACCGTGTATCAAAGTAGAAAAAGTTAAATTTTTTTAAAAACTGAAATAGATTGTGTGTTTTTGTTGCGAATATTACATGTGCCCGAAATGCCTTGTTTAACCTAATACGGCAGTTGGAATAAATAACTAATCTCTTAACTTGTTGTTTCTTCTCTGAAATAGACAACTTGTTGAATGTGTTACAATGATATGGGATGAGGTTGGTAATATAATTCACATGTTAAATCATGTGGTGGCACTTGTGCCTCTTTTATATTGAGTATAGTATAAAAGGCGGACTAATCTTTACATTTGTTTGTTCGTGTAGCGAGGTTGGAAGCAATGGATTTTAATATCTCGCATGATTATATATATAGTATAAAATCAATGATTTATTTCATTATCTGTAGTACAGTGATTTCCAACCTGGGGATCGTGACCCCTTATCTGTCAGGGTTGTGTATTGTTTTATTATTATTATTAGCACCGCGTCTTTCTACCCGTTCGGGTTATACGCACTTACGCTAATGTGTAATGGTAGGGTGATTGTGAGATGTGGGATCCGAACCACGGTGGAGGCCTGGCATTCCCCACATTCACAAGATGTCTTGTCAGAGGTGAAGGAAGGGTTTGGTAATCTTGTGTATTGTTGTTTTGTAGTTTTCATTTCTGTGTGTTTCCATAAGATTCCCTCCTTTGTTCACAAAAGTGCGTGTAAATAACAACATAATTAATATAAACATGGATAAATTCCTAAAGAGAAGTTCTGATAGCTGCAGTAGCGGAGAGTCTGGTAAGAAAATAAAAGTTAGAAACTATGTTGAATGTTTTTTTAATAGTTTGGGTTCACTAGTGTTGAAAAAGATGGCGAGGAGAGACCCTTTTGCTAACTGTGTTTGTCTGTTTTATCTTTAGAGAGTATGAAACCAAACAAGTAGAAGCGACACCTGGAATCAAAACACAACCATCATGAAAGAAAACTAGGTGTTTTTTAAAAAGAAAAAATTGGAAGAATATTCTAGACAGTCCATATCAATGATAAAGATGACAAGTATTCCTACCAAGGGACTTCTGGCATCATACAAAGTTTCATATATGACCACAAGAAGCCTCATTCTGTTGGAGAGACACACGTTTTGCCTGCTGCTGTCGAAATCACTGAAATAATGTTTGACAAAGCATCTGCAGATCTAGTTCAGAAGATCCCTCTGGCAGATAACACAGTGGGTAGACAGATATCTGACATGGTGCAAGACATACAAGAACAATTGACCGAAGCTTTGAAAATGTACAAATTTGCAATAAAGGTCGAGGAAGCCACCGACTCAGTGAAGGATGCCCAACTCATAGCTTACGTTCGCTACATCAATAACAGATGTGTCAAAGAGGACCTGTTGTTCTGCAAACCGATTCCGGGAAGAGCTAGTGCTGAAGGACTTTTCCAGATTTTGGATAATTTTTTGAATGAAAACAAATTATATGAAGTGGGAAAATTGTGTATTCAAAGTGAGTGATACATTTGATAATAGTAATATAATCATTTTATATCAATTCAAAATCTAAGATCCAAACGCAAGGGGTTGCGACAATCTCAGAGGCAAAAATTGGGTTCGCGCTCAAAAAAAAAAGAAGGTGGAAACCACTGCTGTAGTGTGTTCGCTAATATGGTGGTTTCCCATTCACGGTGTGTCGTGTTTATCTAATTTAATGTTGGCAAGATGTATCAATAGTGTATTCCACGTTTCTGTCTGTTGGTTAAAAGCGGCCAAAGCTCTAAAGTTGTTTATTTTTTGTGTCAAGGAGTTGCCTTAGAAATTCAGCCGCTTCTTTTTCAACACTAGCTATCTATTAAGGATGTTTCACACTATAGGGAAGCTCATGCTCCACTCACACAGTGCTCAGGCTACGTTCAAATATCGTACAATGTGAATCAAATGGGACTGTTCACACTAGAGGGAATGTCATGCTCCACTCACACAAAGCTCAGACTACGCTCAAATATAGTACAGTGTGAATCAAATGAGAGTGTTCATACTAGAGAGAAGCTCATGCTCCACTCACACAGTGCTCAGGCTACGCTCAAATATCGTACAGTGCGAATCAAATGGGAATGTTCACACTAGAGGGAATGTCACGCTTACGCGCACTCATAATGACTACCGTGATCCTTGTCGAGAATATTTTGAACGTGGTATTCTGTTCGTAGCCCGAACGGAGCGCTACTGTAAACATGACATGCGCAGTATAGTCCCAGGCTCCGGGTTGTTTTCAACCCGTCCAACAAACAGGTACCCCCCATGGACGAAAAATCGATTGAACTTGTGCGTACCAAACCAGAACTATACAACTTGGCAAACAAAATTTTATGGCAATGATATTTAAAAACAAAAATGTATGGAAGGAAATAGGACAGACTTTAAAACAAAACGGGTAAGTCTCAACGTTTATTTTACCATCTTAAAAAATACTAGCAGCCCATCCCGGCTTCGCACGGGCATAATAATATAATAAAAGAAAATACACAATGTTTTATAGTGAGTTTCTAAA